>BMAO01007964.1:0-79624 GCA_019973975.1 Trichonephila clavata | reverse complement strand
TTATAGTTTTCCCCTAAATTCATGGTTCTCATTTTTAATTGAACGGCTTGCAAGCTTTCAAATGCATATTTTGTTGTTGTTGTTGCTGCCTGTCGTTTTAAAGTAAATTCTGACATTAAAATAGCTATGTTTTAGAATTTGATGACAGCGTATAAGAAGTACTATGAGAGAATAGGTTATATGAACGACATTTTGAACAGTAATTATCACACATGAATAAAATAATTATATTTATTACTTTATTTCTTTCAATCGCATGTTTTCAGGATTTTCAGATAACTTAAAATAATTTACTATAAAACAAGGTTTTTTTTGTATCATTGTTTTAGTATGAGAAGACTATTACAGAATGTTTGAAAAGGGCGTTACATAATAATATTTATGGTAAAATGATTTAAAAGTTTTTCAAACTTTTGTTCACAATTTTGTAAAAAATTTTCATGTTCCAAAAAACAGTAAATAGTTATTTAGCGTTAAATACTAAGAAATCATTAGAGTGTATAACGTAAATTATTTTGAAAAGTGGTCTATCATATCATGTTACTAAAGTATTTGCTCTAGCAAAACGTTAAAATTATTTAAATACGCCGAGTATTTAATTCATAGTTTCTACAACAAGAGTTTCATGACAACACCCTCTGAGAGTACAATAGTTCAATTATACACTCGCAATAATTCCGATGTTTGCATTTATGTATATATATTTAAAAATAGGTAAGTAGGTAGTCATGCAATAGCATAGTGTAACTACCAGTGACTCCAGCTTATCATATATAATACTATACACAAAATTTGATACTTATCTTGATAATTTATAGGGTTTATAAATAAAGTCGAATTGTAGCTTTAGTGACAAACTATATTATTGTTTAGTTTAACACATTGTTACTATACGGAGGGGGGTCGATGAAAATTATGATTGAAAATTGGGTCTTGGGTCGCCAATATCAAAAGTTTGAGAAGCACTGCTCTATAAAGATTAAGTGCATCAAATGCATACCTATTAGTTTCTTCAACCAATATCGATAAAATTTAATCTGTGAACATCATTTCGAAAAAAAATCTTTCTCAGTTTTGAAATTGTTAGCATCAACTTTCAATCCAACTTTACCAGAAAATGGATATTTCGGATTATTTTATATAGTTAAAGTAAAAAATTAATGACTATTGGTCCCAAGGTTATTGAACAGTTATAAATTTATCATAAAGTGATAAGTCATTAATAAAAGTAATTATTTTTATCACTATGTCTGATTCTTAAATGATCCAATCTATACACGCAACCTATGGTTTACTACACATTTTTCGTATATGCATGTGGAAATAAAGTTTTTTTTTATTATTCTAAAGAAATGTATTCGAGAGCAACGCTTAAGAGATCTCAGGGGTGTTAACTTTCTCTAGAGGGCTGAAAATATAAACGATATTCAATATATATATAAAATTAAAAAATAAATAGTTCGAATCATTTACATGTTATTTATAAAGGAATGGGGCTTCAGAAAAGTGTAAAATGTTTAAAATGAATCATAATTTTAAAAATTATAACCGTATGAAAATAAGAAATATTTCCATAAGAAATATTAATTATGCCATACGTTGTACATGCTATTTTCTAAAGTAGTACTTTAATTATGAGCAATATTTATTTATGAAGTTAAATAAATCCTTATTACACTGCAGTATTTTTAAATAAACAGAATAATAAATTATGTTTTTAAAAAAATAAAATTTAATTAAAAAATTTTTATTTTACAATTTCATTATTTTTAAATATTTTGAAATACAAAACATATATTATTCTTAACGTATAGGGTTTAAAGAGTACGATACATTTTATAATTCTATAAAGTTTATACATCAAAGGTTACTATTTTGGAAAATATTGTGTGCAACGCAAAAATTTCTTAAAACTTCTTAAAAAATTATTTCTTATTTGCATATGCTTATAGTTTTTAAAATTATGATTATATTTCAAACGTTTTGTACTTTTTGAAACCATAATCCTTTGTCAATAAAGTGTAAAAGATTCGAATTATTTAATTTAAACTTAAAAAAAGTATACATGTTGAAAGTTGTTTATATTTTCACCCCTCGAGACAAAATTAACACACCTGATACCCCTTAACAGCTTTTATTTATAATACTATTTTGAATCATAAGAAAATACAAATGTTTTAATCCTAATAAGAGTAAGGATTAAAGAATTGTATACCTCATACAAAATTCTTCAGCAAACAAACCATCTTAAAAGCTGTGTTTCAAGGAAAACAGAAAGACATTATAATCACTGGCTTTTAAAAGTATTCAAGAGAAAATATTTAAGAAAAAATAGATTTAAATGACTTTGAAAAAGCGTGATTGCGAATGAATCAACTCAATTAGCTTAACTATTTAGAGAACATTCCTAAAATGTGCCCCTCTGAATTCTATAACCATTGATTTGAGAGAAAGGGGAGCTGTGTGTGTGTGTTTGCTTGCTCATTAAATTAGAGATAATTTAAAGTGAGGCATTATTTTAAGGGAATAATTTATTTCAGTCTCCTCAAATTTCAAAGTGTGGAAAGGGCTTTTAGCAATGAACAGTTCTGATTATACAAATGATTGTATATAAAATCAATTTCCTATTAATGTGAATAAGAGTAATACGAAATCTGAACTTAATGGTCAGAGATTTTGGGATAAATTACGGAGGTGCTGGAAAAAGTTTTGAAAAAAAAAGTGAATAGTTCTAGGTAAAAGTTTCTAAGCAGCAGATAATTATTTGAAATTAAAATTATCTTCTGATATTTTAACATTTATTCTTTCACCAACGGGAAGCATAAATATACTTTATATGTACGGATATGGTTTTGTACTTATTGAAGAAATAAATTCTTGATTCTTAATTTCAAAAAAAAGAAAAGAAAAAAAAAAGTGAAACTTATATGATATAGAACATTACCATTGCAAAATAGCAATATTATTTTTGAGAAAGGAAGAGTTAGCAATATCATTACTTTTTTACACGGAAAGAAAACTCCAAATAAATACCTGGAAATATACGCAAACACTAAAACATTTTTATAGTAAAGTCAAAAGTAAAATGATTAAATTAACAAACACTGATATCGGTTGAAAGCCTCTGTAGCAACAATAAGAAATGAAATAAATTTCTTACATTTGAAAAAAAAGCTAAATGTTCACCATCCATCAAATGGCTCAAAGCAAGACATTTTGAAGAGGTTTTGTATAGAAGAATATATTTCCACTTGCTGGAAAATAATGGAAGTACATTGTTAATATTGATGAGGCCTAAGCACGTCTAAGCGGTTGTAACATAAAAGGTCTATTTACAATCGAAAATTCTGAGAAAAAGATACCTAAACCTGATTTCAAGAATGCAAAAGTTTCAGTGAATGCTTTATGTTTGTCTCCGATTTCCCTGAAAAAATTGGAATTTCTGGAATTGCATTTTTTTCAGAAAGTACATTTAAATATTTCTTAAAAATCCTAAAACCAAAAATTAAACTTTTAAAATAGACATAATTTTTTTTAGAATTATGAATAAATGTAAACTTCAAAGAAATGTTATTTAGTTTCTGTTCTTTCAAATGTATTAGATTGGGATTCGATTCCATTCAGTTGAATAGGTTTCTTTAGAAGTAGAATTATCATAGGTTTATGAAAAAGAATTCAAAATAACTGGTATATACCAAACACTTAATATTACTCTTAATATTTCTGATGCTAGTGATAAATGCAGCAAATATCGTCATCATTCCTCATTGTGGAGATGAATTAACCATGTGTGAACTTTCTTTTATCATATTCACATCTATTTACAATATTTTTCATTATCGTTGTGGTGATGTTTAACATTACGATATTTATGTCTTTTACTGATCCTAAACATAAAAGTATCGTATTGTTAATCCCAGAATTAATAAAAAAATCGAATTAAAAAATAAATTAATAATATTAATTTTAATGATAGATCTATAGATTGAATGAAGGCAACCCATCAAATATCAAATAAGTAAAGCTAAAGGACCAATATCGATTTTCAAACTCTCAAAAAATAAAATATGATTTCTTAAATTAATATGAACAGAACTATAACGAGTGTTGGTTTTTGTCACATATACACCCTACCAACCTACCATGCATCATTAGTAGAAACAGTAACAATAAAAATAGATTTGAGAGATTCATATTCATTGCCACTGTTAACATAACCAACGCCTCATTGAAAGTCTGTCAGGGCATTCTTAAGCAAAACATTGAGCAAATATAGTTCACTTTTTCAAATGTAAATTATACTGTTGATATAACAGATTAATTTTATCGCTTCTTTAACTATAAAATTGGCTTCACTAGGCGAGTTGTCATGGGCATGAACTCCGGGTAAGAGACGCTATTGTCAAGTCTTTAGTTTTCCTGTTGCCACTGAAGAGAACCGTGTAGAGTCAATAATGCAAGTTTAGTCAGCCTAGACTTAAAATCCTAAAGTTGGTGTAGAACGGAAGTAAGTAGAGTGGAGTGAAAGCTTACGTGTCGTCCTCGTCACTTGAACGTAAGTCAGGAACTATGAAGTCTTTCGGAGTGAAACATTAAAAAGCAATCATTCTATTTTATCGAAACCATGATAAGCTTGTTAATGAAATAAATGAATTGTTCATAGATTTAATATTCAAAAAGAGAAGTAAGTTGCGTGTAGCTATGGAGATTACAAATTATGTTAAATATCTGACTAGGTACACGTAATGTTGCATAAAAGTATGTCTAATGAGATAACTTGTTCGGATATAATGTACGCCAGGCAGAAACATTACAAAACAAGAATTTACGGAAATGATTTTATTGATGAATTAATTTATCGGATTTTTTCTTTCTTTATTAACACTTTTTATGTCACTACTTTCATTTTTTCAGTATTTAACTGTACGAATAATAAGTAGTTCCAATTTATTAAGTTCTGAGTTTAAATAATTCACTTAACTGTACAATTGGAGAATCTTTTTTTTTTACTGTGGAACTAAATATCCCTTTATAAATCGTTATTATGTATTTAGTGTTGCAGTGGATACTTAAATCATATAAAAGAGGAAATACTAAACAGGAAATATTTAAGAAAATTGAATTATTTATTTTTTACACAATATTATAATTCTGATAAGAACTTATTATTTTTGATAGCTAGTGGTTTGCAGAAATATAACAGATAATTTTCAGTAATTAGTGAGTGTTATAGTCCTAATTTAGTGAAACATTTTGAAATAGATTTATTGATTATTTATAAACGACATGCTTTGAAACTAAACGAAAGCTATTGACAACGGACCTCGTTATTTTGAACCACAATCAATTGACGAGGATGACCCTTGAACTGGTAGATTACTCTCCTAGGCCACACAAACGGAAAAAATTACAAACTATACCAATTTCACCCGGGCGCGGTCATACAGTGATCCCATGTTCCCGAAATCTTTAATTCTGGAAAAACTGTTTATTTGTTGCCAATGACCTTATCAGTATCTTCCTACATGGCAGTCAACATGGAAACTAAAATGAATTTGCCCCATGCATCTCTCTTTTTGGAGAATGGTAAACGTTTCTTTCAATCTTAAGGTACTTGCAGTGATGGAGTGTCCTGCGCAACCACTTTTATTCTAAAATATTTTTCAAGAAAAAGGATGCATTTTCCCCCTGTGAATGACTTATTGGTTTTGATAGCTGTGTTGTAAGACTCATTAAGATTTATTAATGTAAATGAACAGATATCATACAAAAAAAAAAAAATGGGCCTCTACGATTACCATTGGATGACGTTGAAACTGATTAAGCAAGGGAAAAACCTCATAAAATAATAGATATTATTCCTGATAGCGAAAATAAATTTCAGAAAAGTGATGAACGTAAAACGTTTAGATTTAAAGGAAAATTTTCAAATAATTCCTAAAAAAACTCCAGCAAAAAGGATATGAAGCCACAAGACATTTTACATCCTGCCAAAACTATAAGCAAAATGAGTTCAACATGGCATTTGTCAATCGTGAGGACAATAAAACTACAATAACTTAAACAAAATTTGAGAATTTTGCCTGCGAATATTATTCCTGTAATGTTAGTGAAAAGTATCTGGGAAAGTTATGTCCTTTACGAAAGTTACTCTCATTAGAAACATTTTAGTTCAATTTGATCAAATTTTTTCTCAATTTATCAAAAAAAATTTGAAAAGTTCTTAAAAGTAGGTAAGTATACTTTCTCTTGATTAAATTATTCCCTGGAATTACGATTTTTATCCTGTACAATAAACATAATTATAAAAAAAGGATTGGGGAAACTCCATTACCCCACGTGACTATTAACTTTAGTATTAATGGTGTGCCCTCTTCTGAGTTAACAGGCCCTTTACACGGTGATTCTTCAGAGACATCGAGATTTAAACACACTACTCGACAGTTGCAACACCAACCACTATCCCTTTTCTAAAGCAGCTCATTTACATTACATATATGATGTACATAAATGTTTCGCTAAATACTTGCTTTTTTACTTTATTATATTCCTGACATAAATTAATTTTAATTAAATGCACTCGAGAACAATTGGCAAAGTTATAAGTTGACATTTATTTATATTAAGCTTTTTTCTAAAACTAAAGAAGAAAAGATTTTTAATTATTTCAAGCATTCTATTCTTTTTTGATTTTACTAATAACCAGGTGCCAAGAAACTTTTCAAAGTTTTAATTATATATTTATAAACGACGTAGATTAATCGGAATCAAATGTGATACTCTTCTAATATTCAAAATTAATATATTTTTATAATTTTACGTAATTTCATTAAATCAAAGACAGTTAATGTAAGAGTGTAATAATAAATTACTCAATGAACAACAATTTATTATTCATCAAAAATAAGCAAAAGCTAATCAAAAATTCAACACACTTCACATATTCCTATACGTGCAGTGATATAATATGCAGTGATTCTTATAGACTTACTAATTACAATTTAATCTCAAAATAAATGGAATTTTGATAATAAAAATACATACAATTTACGTCAGTTCGTTTCTCTTGCATAAGAGTTCATGCCTATTATTTTAAAAGCAAATAATGCAATAGTCAGTAATTACAAAAATTTTACTTAGAAATTAAGAACAGATATTGTGTTAATTATCTTAATATCTTTGCACAAATTTCTTTTGATGTTTTGAATATTAATTTCTCAAACATCCAAAAATAACCCTAGGTAATTTATATTCGTGTTGCTTTTTATAAGAAAAGTTAATTAACTTAATTGCAAATGCCTGATTAAATAAATTTTTATTTATCTGAATGTGTTTTTTCTCCTCAGTCTGTCACTTAAAGTTTTCTGTTAAGTATTCTTGTCACTCGTCAACTTTAAATCAAGTATCCTTTCTTTCCTTAGAGATATATAGCGAGCTCTCATCTTTTATGCTTATGTTTAGTAAATATTATAAAATCTATTCTATTGAATTTTTATTTTAAGTCTTTTTCCAATCACTTTAAGGCATTATGTTGTCATTTTGTAAAATTTAAATGGAACAAATTTCTTTTAGAAAGTTTTATATTGTACAGAATAATTACTTCATCCTTTTAAAAAGCTTTCCATATATTTACTTTCGATCACAGTATTTTAATTAAATCTAATTGGCCAAATAAATGTTTAAAGCTCTTTATTCCATTATTTTACCAATTTGAATACGATACAAAGAACTATATCAGCGATGAAATCGTTACTTGGTGTCACAAAATTTAAACTCATATAATGATTTGCAATACACAATTAACGATGCGCATAAAGATTTCGCAACAAATTAACCCAGAAAATATTTTTCATCTTCAATGTGTGCAACTGAATAAACTCGAAGGATATTCATGTTATCGGTAATAGTGAAATGTATCGGCATCTTCTTAGTTTTTAACTCGAGCTTCTCTATTTTATCGTTACATTCTATTTGGTTGCCGTGATCATTGTTGTAAGTGTGGCTACTAAGTCATGAAAATGTATCCCTCTCTTTTGTCCTAGAATAACTAGTGATAACAGAAAGACTGATAAATAGGGAAAATAGTTTCTCCAAAGGTTATTGTTAAAAAAGGATTTCGCTAGTATTAAAGACATAGGATTCTTTATATATATGTATATGGATATATATATATATATATATATATAGTTCGTTATACTTTCAATTTCTTCATAAAACACATACCATAAGTCCGGCATATTATGCACAACACTCTATAACCCGCACCTATACTTTCAAAGCTGCCATTTTTTTAGTTTTTAAGTATATTCGAAACTTTCAACGTACAACGCGCACCCACTTTTTTAACGAAGGAACCTGAAATGTACTTGCGTAATACTCTTACGTTTTGAGTTCTTTTATTTAAGGTATCATTCCAAGCTTTGAAAAATATAGTATACTTCTAGAATTACAGCCCTTTAAGTTCATAAGGAATGCCATTTCTTATAAATAAGCAACATTTCGATGTATGTAAAAATGTAATTTTTTCCTTGCTCATCTTTTTTTTAATTATGTTTAAGGCGATATGGTACCATCTTCACAATTTTTTTTTATTTTTAATATTTGATATTTGGTTTTAATTGTATTTCATAAAGGTTAATATTTAATAATAATTGCATACAAAATTTTTTAAATTTATTGCGAAATGTTTGTAAAATTTAAAATTTTTTAGCTTTTTTAGGCATTTTTTAAATCCCTAAGGCTTTTTTAAATATGTCTCTTTTATTTCAAATTTTTTTCCAAGTATTTTATAATGTACTACATAAAACTGTGCATGGGTTTTTTTTCTGCTGAAGCTCTTTAATTTTTTATTAATTTTTTTTATAGTTAAACTTTCAAAAATTCCCCAAGAAACATTAATTTTGATTTTGAAATTTTTTAGAAAAGTACTGAAGATGTTAGAGCTAATTCCATGCACAGTTTCGCAAAACATACATTTAAGAACATGTATAAAAAATTTCATACCCATACTTCAATTATCAAAAAAGCCTTAGGGTTTTGAATAACAGTATATGTACAAAAATTCAACATGGAGAAATATGAGTTTGAAGTTTTCATTCCATGAATAGCATGATATAATATTCATCGGATAGTCTGAAACTTTAATGAAATGTTAATTAGTTTATTTAAAACTACTTACCATAAAAAATTGCACAAATGTAGAACAATTAAACAGTATACTGCCATAATGAATATATAGAAAAAAAAACGAATGAAAGATCAGTATTTCATAAAAATTTATCTTAATACATATTAAAAAAATAAATACATACACTTCAGAGCTAATTTCATACTCAGAGCTAATGCACAACATGTACAAAAGATGTTTATGCCTTTATTTTTTTATTTCCATGATTTTAAAAGCTTTTGCATGTTAAATATTGTACACGAATAAAAGCAAAGTCAAATAACACTTTATAGGTAAAATACATCAAAATCCAAGAACTGTATGTGTGCATTTGTTTAAATAAATATTTTAATAATAAAAGTGTTGAATCTCGCACACATGGGATATAGATATATATATATATATATCACCAAAAACAAATATATAAAAATAGGAGAGTTTTTCTATTCTTCCGAATTAAATTTTTAATTATCTGAGTTATCAAAATGAGATTTAGTATTTGTGCTTTGGGAGAATCCGCGTTTTGAAGTTTTAACTTCATTCATAATAATATCATAAAAAGCACTCACAACTTTTAAATCTTGACCAAATCCATTTGATCTTCAGTAAATAATTCACAAACTTGAATTTTTGCCTGAATTGCACAATTCTTTCTTAAAAAAATTTATTACTGCATATATAATGTCAATCTCATTGATGCGCATTAGAAATATAATTAACTTATTTTTTATCAGGTTTTTTTCTAGCAGATAATCTCAAATGTAGGCGTGGTATTTGCTGTTTAGCATCAAACATTGCTCCATTACTTAATGAAAAATACAGGTAAAGCTTTGAAATTTTGTAGGTATATTTATGAAGATTCGGGGTATCAAATAAGCCAATAAAAATATTTTCGACAGTTTAATGACTTTTAGGGTACCATATGGCCTTAAAGCTCTCATTATCACACCACGTGACTAACTCGCACCCGTAAATTTGTCTTATTTTTTGTGTTAAAAAAGTGCATTGTATGTGGGATTTTAAAGTAAAACCAATTTTAGATTCATAAACACTATATATTAAAAAAAAACTAACCATTCACACCTTTTTGTAATTTAATATCTATTTATTTTTATACCTTACCTATCAAAGAAAGAAAAACTGCAAGGAAAACAAGAAAAAAGAATGTCGAGAAATGCACTATATTTTCAACATTAAGAAAATAGTTTTAACCTAAAATTAATGAATTTTAGGACACTTTCTATTTTAAAGCAAACAGGTAATTTTAAACATGCATTATTTTATAACATTATTTATTTATTCAAGATTTTTCCAGTGAACTGAACAATGGGATTTCAAGGTTGCCCTTCTTTGATGAAACGCCCACAATTCGATTGCTCTCGGCGAGTTTGGAACCTAATAAAAGTACTTCAAAATTTATGACTTTCATAAAGTGCGTTAAAAAAGAGAAAAAAAAATGTCCAGAATTACTTCAAAAATATACAGAAAAAGAATTGAACTACAAGAAAAAATGTTCGATATATATAGAAAATGTACTTCGCTATAGCGTATTGCGAAGTTGTACGAAGAAAATCGTAAAATGTTCTTGATTTCAAGAAAAAGTTCGTTACATAGAAATATTCGCATGTAGAGGTTTGACTATATATATATATATATATTTCCTATAAATAAATATATATATATATGTGTATAAGTACCGCATTGGGAGAGTAATGTGCATGTATCTATATTCAGAAATATTGTTCTTAATTACACACTACGCAATAAATTTCTAGTTTCTAATAAATCAGAAAAAATAAAAAAAACTATAAACATTTTACTAAATATTGTTTAATTCAAAACTACCCAATTAATTTTATTAATAGATATTTAAATAAAGAAATTCTAAATAGTAAGGATTAAATTTCCATAGTTTTAACAGGTTAATATTATAGATTTATTATTCTTCCTAGATAGTTTTAAATACCCTTGATTTCTAGTTTTAGATAAAATTACTTTTTAAAATTTATTATAACTTTTAAATAATATTAAGAGTCTCTAAGATAATGGTAGTATGTTTACAATTCTTATTTTATTATTTCTATTCTTTTCATACTTTTGCTAGTGCTATTTTTCAGCCATTGCTTTGTTTTGAAATTGTATTTGGGTCCAGACTCTGGCAATAACTTGTTTATTGTACTCAGATTTAGCGCGGGCTCTGCATTTCAGTATGCAATTTTTAGGTAAGTTACCTTTTTCTTATAATGGATTTAGATTTCCTATCCATTATTTCCAATTAGTATTTTCTCGGTATTATTAACAGAAAGAGAAAAAGGTTGGCTGGCCAAAAAACATGTTCAACCCCACTTTTATACAGAGAAATTTTTTAAGAGAAATTTTTTTTGTATACAAGCTGTCCTAAGTCAGCAATGATGATAATACTGAAGCATCCATTCTTTTATATTTTTATATTTTACTCTGTTATTTCAATTTTTCATATCTCCTTTTAAATTCTGTTGTCTGGTTATCTAGCAATTGCTATTCTTTTAAGTATTAATCATGTTAATTCATCTCTCTCTTGTAGAGAAATTTTGATTATTTATATATATATATATAGAGAGAGAGAGAGAGAGAGAGAGAGAGAGAGAGAAAATATTATTTCATAAAAAAGTACTTTTTTTTCTAATTAACGCAGTTTAATATCTTACTGGAAGCATTAGTGGTTGAATGTTCTTTATGATATGCGTTGATATGTTGAATCTTTTACTTCATTGCCACACAAAATATGAGATAAATCTTGTTAGATTCTAACTAATTATATTAGTTCATTATTTTATTGTTTGTTTTCAGAATTGTTTGAAAGAACTCTTTGAATGTCATAAGCCTTTTAGACAGTTATTGGTAGTTCTAACTGTCAACTAATTGCTATTTCAAACAACTTGTATTTCTATTTTTTTGTGACTAATGTTCTTTGAAATAAAAATAATAAATAACAGCGCAAATTAAGCAATATACTTAACCCAATACCCCCAGTGATCTATTTATAGATCACTTCCCACTCAGAACTCCCATTGAAAACGATATCATTTAATCACTTCGCATTGTTATTGGCTGGTTTCCTTACACATGTAGCCACACCTCCAAACGAGATTTGAAGCATTCTTTCCCACAGCAGTCCAACAGCTAGCGTCTGATGTTCGCCATTTTGAAGCTTCAAACTGCAGCTTTCGATTTTGTATCCAACAGGAAAAAAAATTTAAAGGAAGTTATACTTTTTTCATGAGTTTTACATTTTCAATACCTCTTTAATTATTCTAGCTTATTTATATTAGAAAAATAACTGTTTTTATTATTAAAATGTAAGTTTAAACTTGCTGATCTATAAGTAGTTCGCTGGGCGTTAGTGGTAACTAATATAATTTTTTCCCCGTTTCATTTCTTCCAAAATGTCTCGGCGTAAAGTGTTTCACACCGCCGAAGAAGCGTTAGAATATATGTTTTCTAAGGAAATAGAGTCTGGTATAATTGCTTTACTGCCTGATGTGGAGGAGTTAACTGACGAAGAGTATTTTGATGATGATGAAATGACTACTACATCGGTAAAAGATCTGCCAGGTAATGTAGAAATTTGTGTACCCATGGAAGAAATATAAAAAGTATAAAAGTCAACCGAAGATATAACGCCATTGCATACCTCAAACGGGGAACACATTCTAAGAAAGGCATTGGAAGACCTCAGATGATGTCATCAAGATCAAACGTAATAGACTCTGTGCATTTAGATAGAAAATACCATGTTATAAGAAAAAGACAAAACCAAAGAAGATGCCAGTTTCCAAATTGTG
Organism: Trichonephila clavata; assembly: GCA_019973975.1. Classification (NCBI taxonomy): domain Eukaryota; kingdom Metazoa; phylum Arthropoda; class Arachnida; order Araneae; family Nephilidae; genus Trichonephila; species Trichonephila clavata. The sequence goes on along the minus strand of BMAO01007964.1, from coordinate 66,634 downwards.
AGAGTAGACCTCTTACATTTTGTACAAAATGTAATGTAACCCTTTGTCGAAATGTTTTTCATTATATCACACTTAAATATTACAAATTGGTTGTATAAAATTGTAAATAAATAAGTTTAGATCAGTAAAATAATATTTGCTCTTTTAAATCTCATTAGTTGTGTTTTTAAATTCACAAAAGTTACATTTCTCCCCTTAAATTGTAACATTTTAAATATAAGACCACAAGAAAGTTACTTGGTCTTTTATTACCATAAGCGCCTAGCGATCTATTTATAGATAACCTATTATCTCAGATGCTAATGACGGAAAATGGATACAACTTCATATTTACTCTATTCATGATGTATAAAAAGTAATTTAAAAATATTTTTCAAAAATTTCGATTTTAAAATAATTTGGGCGTTAACGGGTTAAAGAAATGGATGGAGTAATATTAAAAATGTTTAGCAACAGTTTTAATTAAAACTGATACAGTTAATAATATAATAAATTAAAATAGTTGGAATGTATTGCAAGAGTAAGAAAGAGGGGCTTTAATTACTTTCATAGTGTGTCTAATAAATTAGCTTTTGAGTTTAACCTTATCTTCTATGACCTTGAATGTAACCTTGCATCTTCAAACAGCAAAAACATTCGATGAGAATACCACGAATACCATGGAGGAACAGTCCCTACTATATATTCTACCTTTGTATTACACAGATTTAATTTAAAAAACGGAAAGTTCAAGTTCTCTTGAGTTGCATCCTTTTCTTTGCAATACTTACCAGTAAGGAATAAACTTCTTAAACATAAATAAATAAAGGCTTTAAGATCTTCCTTTGCATGAAACGAATTTAATCCAAATATAGTTTCAAATTCAGATGTATTTTATAAATGATTGATTCTAATTCAAAATGTTAAGCTCATCGACAATAGCGAGTCACTTTTCTAAGCAATCATATGAAAAACAAAATTAAATGTAATAAATTCTTAACTTATTGAACTAAATAGACCAAAAACACATGATATAGCTTACATCATCAGAAGAAAACTTTAATTTTCTTCTAAATATTTTTGGTTCATGTTGACTAACCTTATTTATTTTGTTTTTATTAAAATTGAAGAGTTTTTTGATTAAAGCTTTATGAAACTTATATGAATGCTAATAGCTACAGGAACTTCAACTCTTGGTAAAATATGATCGATTAAAATATAGAAATGTATTCATAAGCATGGTTAAACCACATTTTGGTTTTCTTTGTTTATTTTCTTTCTGGTGTAATTTTTTCCTAAATGAAAAATTTTCTTTAATTCTTTATGGTATTTACACACACCAAAATACACTCACCAAAATTACGTAATTTTACAGAAAAATTCCAGACAAATTTAAAATAACGTTTGTCTACAAACATTCCTTTAAAGTAAAATATTATCTACAAAGCTCCTCAGTAAAGAAAAAATGTAAGAAATGTATTTAAAAAAATTAAACTAGAACACTTTACACAAATAGAGCTTTTTTGAAGTTCCACTGCTGTGTTATTTTCTTAGACTAAACTTTCTAAAACTTCTTAGAACTTACATGACTTCAAAGAAATAATTTAATAAACAATACATTTGTTAAAACTTTGAAGAGAGAAAAAAAATGCAAAGAAGAATAAAAAAAAAAATCTTTAAAATTTACATGAATGTAAGAAATTTATGTTTATTATAATGACAAACGATTCTTAAGATCCGAAAAAAATTCTAGTAAATTGCAAACAACAAACAACATTCATAAACTGTATCAATAAATGTTTAAGATACGATCTCACTTTAGTTATTAATTTATGAACGAGGTAGAAAAAAATGGTGGTAGGGGGTGGAGATACAAATAACGAATGTACTTAAAATGCTGTTGCCGATTGAAAAATACTAAAGATAAAAAAGCACACAGAATAGCTAATAAATCAATATAGACTTGGACTATAAGTTGGAATCAATAAACATTTCGGCAAATCTTACAAATATCTTCCAGAAAATTATGCTAGTTATAGTTCAAGGTTTATGGAATATAAAAGAAGACATCTGTAGCATTTCTTTGTTTATTTTGGTTATTAATAGTTTCTAGTTGCCCATTTCTGGTCGACTAAATGTCCACTTATCACGGTCAATAAAGCTCGACACTCTGAACTATGGTTATATGACATGGCCAACGCCTCAGTTAGTAATCCACTCTCCACATTTAAGTCACGTTAACACGCGATGAGTTTTCCATGCTTTAATTCCCCCGACTATTTTGAGCTCCTGTTTATATATTATTCCTGTGGAAATTCTATGCTCCTGTTCAAAAACGGAACAGTACATTGAATTGAATATAACAGAATACACCTGGAAAAAAGGGCAAAAAATAATAAGGTTGCATCATTCCTCTTTTTGTTTTAAATATGCTTATTGCTGTTTAATGACACATTTGCAAATTTTCTGCTTTGATTAAAATGTTTGAATTTATTTTAAAAGTTTGGATGTATAAACACAATTCCAGAGAAATCTTCAATATGTTTTGCTCTTCTAGATGCAGTTTTTTGCATCCAAATCGATGCATCCGTCAAGGCTTGCAAATGAAAGAAAGTAGAAGGTATTTGCTTACTATACCGTCTACCAATTCTGCTTAAGAAATTGCCAATTCAAAAAATGTCACCAAGTTCTGCCATCATTATTGTTATTGTGATCTATCTGTCACGGGAATAGCTTCTACTATTGGTTTATATCACCGCATTTGGCAATGCTTTTTGATTTGGCAATATTGATCCGACGGTATAATACTAAAGTACAAGTAGTTTCCTAAGTATTAATTACATTGCATTAATCAGTTAAAAATAATTGAGGTAGAAAGAGTAATAATTCACGAACTAAGCAATAGCTATTTAGAAAATTCTGAGTCATTGAGTTGTAACAAGTAGTATAAGAATATTCATTGCTCTATAAAATGTAATGAAATCCAATTAATATTTATTCAACTAAAATACTATTTTTATCAACGAAATGTTATGAATAGGTTACTTTCTAGATAACAAAGCTTCGCCTCACTTTTAATAAAATGTAACTTTTAAGTGGCATATGTCTGAAGTTGCTTACATCTAAATGTCTGAATATCTATGCCATGCGTATGCAGATTATAAAGAAATTATAAATATTTTTCCGAAAATGCAACATACTAAAAACAACAGTTATTTCGAAAAATGTCTGAAAATAATTAACTCAAAATTCTAAGTAATATACAATGACTTTTAAAAAGCACCTTTATCTGTATTCGCACACAAAGAATTTTAGTTCAAATAATCTAGTTTTATTAAATTATTTCGGGCTGATTAGAAAAACTTAATTTATTCTTTAATGCAGTGCTTCTCAAACTTTCAGTATTGCCGACCCAATTTTCAATCATAAATTCGTTGCGCCTCCCTATATAATAGTATTACATTTAATGCATTAATAATGCACTTTGACGCTAAAGCTACTGTACGATTTTAATTATAAACCGTACAAATTATAACAAGAAAAATATTAAATTTTTTATATGTTACTTTAAGTAATATATTTAAGTACTAGGATAATTATGTATATTATGTTATTTTTCCTTTCCCTAATTTTAAAATTGAAACAGATTGCAAAATGATATTTAAATAAGATTTATTTCCTCCATCCATTTCTTAACGTACAAATATCATTAGAAAAATAGTCTATCTTATTCAACATATGATATGAAGAGTAATTGTGTTCTTTTCAATATTTAATGCGAGAAGACTTTAAATGTTCTAACCCGGGAGCAGGCGCGCACTCGATACCAACATTAATGGTCGCGTGGAGTGACTGATCACCCTAATCCTTTTTTTTTAAAGTATTTTATTGTGCACGATAAAAATCGTAATTCCAGTGAAAAGAGAAAGTATTTTGCCTATTTTCAAGGACTTTCCAATTTTTCTTTGATTATTTGAGAAAAAATCCAATCAAACTGATCTAAAATGCTTCAAATGTGCGTTATTTTAATAAAGGATTCAAACGGTGCCGGTTTAAGCACATTTCGGGCCCTGGGCGCAGAAAGCCTTCTTGGAACTTTCGGATCCAAGTAGCGGCTATGATCCGCTTAAATCTAGCTTACCTGGGTGCCCGCCACAAGGACTAGATGGATAAATCTGCTCTGTGCCCCGCGTGATTGCTCCCGGGTTAGAAGTGTATTCAATATAAAAGTATGGATGTTAGTTCTAAAAAGAATTATGTAAAAAGTTTTTTATTACGCTTTATACGTTTGAGGATACTCATAAAAAAACCTTGGCCCTAATCCTTAAAATCGTCTGTGCCTTTCCAAATATCATAAAACTATTTTGCATGAAAAGAAAAGCGCAACAGAAATACATATTATTTACAAATTCCCTAAATGAAAATTATCACATAAGAGTGGACACAACTAACCATACCAATAAGTTCGAAGGTCCATCAGATGATCTGCAAATGTATTATACTGTTTGGGTGAAAAGTAAATTATTTTTCTTCCTACACCTAATGTGTGCAGTATTTCAATAATAAAAGCATGATGGATATTTTATCTTAATACTTTTTTGATTCTCTGTCTGGGCTTTGTTTTTTTTTCTAAAAGAGTAGTATTTTAAGTTTAAAAAGAAAACATTCATCATGGGACTACATCAAATCAAACAAAAAATTTTTTGTTTGGTTATAGGATTAAAATTAGCTAATAAATGTGCTGAAGCTTTTATTTTCGATGACGTAATATCGCCAGATCATACGTATAAATTGTAAACGTGTTTCCTTTTACTATGTCAGAAAGTATTGTTACTTCATTTCAGTAAATTAATTTTTTTAATTCTTTATTTTCCATATGCTTTCACCCTTCTCGTAGGGCTATCACGCCCCCCCCCAAGGGGCACACCCCACAGTTCGAGAAATGCTGCCTTAATGGGATTGAAAGGTTTATGAATCGAATCATGCCCAGAAATAAACTATTAAATAATGCAAAAAAAATCTTTTAAAGGTATATTAAGATACGTGAATTCTGACATTTAATAAAAATGTTTTCCTCAGTTAAATGATTTACCTTTTTTCCCAGTTAGAAGATGCAGACACACAGAAACCTTTAATAAAATAATGTTCCAGTTCTCCCAAACGTTAGCAAAAAAAAAAGATACATTGAACAATTAAATATTGAATCATCGAAAGGAAAAGTGTTGTTTTGCCTCAGAAAATTGAAAAAAATTCATTGTCAATGAAAGAAAGAACAGTTTTCAAAAGGAATAATAACATTGGCAGTGTTTCGAAGAGATATGTATGTTTGGCTTAAGATTATTAAAATTTTTCTCTATACATTGATAATCTTTTTTATTTAAATATTTTACACTTAATTGCTTAAAGCATTTTATCCGTAAGGTAGAAATAATATAAAATAACATAGCTGAATATTTCTTATTATTTGTTAAACAATGAGTCCAGCAAATTCTTTTAAGAAAAATTTCATTTTTTTTCTCCAACTGTATTTTCAAAACGTTTATTCGCCAAAATTCTAAGCAAAGGAGGAAAAAGAAAATACTCCAAGTTGTTTTTATAATAATCAAATATTATAAAATAAAATTTTGCACTTAAACGATATTCTTTCTCTCTAGTTTATATTTATTTAAAAGAATATTATTTTAGAAATTTACGTAGGAATTATAAATAAAATGTTAAAACTTTATTTCATATTTTTGCAAAAACTATGAATCAATAAGTAGTGACTATTATTTATATTATTCATTAAAATACGTCAGCCGCACCCCAAACTCTCAATATATTTTTGTAAAATATTAAATATAATTCAAAAAGGTTTATCGAGATATGAATGAGATATAACGAGGCATCAGACACAAAGATCCAGTACCATCCATTTTGAGGCATTGGAAGTGCAATTCATTGCGTATGGTTTCAGATTCCTCATAACACCTACCGATATCTCATAGTATCCATGCTTAGAAGAATCCATGAAGTATTAAGGACAAGCTTGGTCCAATATTGTATTCAAGAGATGGTCATAATAGTTTGGCCATTCATTGTACATGTGCATGTGTACATTCTATATGTGTCAATATTGAATTGTTGATTCATTCAATGTATGCGTGAGCAAAACGTCAAAACATATTCAAACGAATTGGGATCCAGAAACTTCGAGGGTCAAACCATACGGCGAATACCCGTTCATCCATGAAATTCATCAACAATGTGAGTTATGTGTGGGCATGCATTATCGTCCATAAAAATGTAATCTGGGTCTAAGGCACGCGGAAAACCACACATTGGCTTCCAGAATCTAATCCCTATAGCACTGCGAATTAATAATGCTCGCATCGAAAACGTACAGTAGTCTACGACTGTCCAAAATTATGCCACCACACACAAGGTTCCAAATCTGTCAATTTTTGTCACAAAGGAGGGATGAAAGCGAGCTTCATTTTCTGTCCAGGTGAATTCTCGTCGAGAATCACTTTGTCTTGTATATTTTGACTCATTACTCAACAGAAAACGCCCCGATCCTCGTGGTGTCCACAACTGATATTTTGATCTTCACAATATCCGGTCTTTCCTTTTAGATGCAGTCAAAGGAACGCACCACGCTGGACGACGGGTGCAATGACCTGTCTCTGCAATACGGTTGTAAACTGTTTATCTGTAAATTTTTCTTCCAAACACAGCAGCAAGGTCAAGAGGAAGCTGAGCAGCCGTTGTCGGCCTATGTCATAGTGCACTTAATGTCAAGTAGCGAACCTGTGTAATTGTCGATGCTCTGTGGCGACCTTTGCTGGCCTTCTTAGGGACAGCACCACTTGACTGGAATTAGTTTTATAACTGAGATACCTTTTTTAGTCCACTTGTATCCATTGAGCCACCTTCACCTAATAGTAGCCAGCTTCAGGCCTGCCAATGGTTCTCCATCTCAAGAAATCATTTTAACGTTTTTGAGAAGTCACTCTCACTACAAACAGACTGAATTGTTTGTTTTAATACAATATTCTCAAAAATATAAGCAAAATTCCCATATACTTGAAATGTTTCAATTAATTTGTTCTGGAAAAACTAACGCTAAGCTATTTTTCTTCTAAACTGATGCTTGATATTGTACTACCCGTTCTTAAAGATATTTAAACTAGAAATTATATCAGTTTTACTGGAGGTACTTTAAAATAATAAAGAAAAACATGTTTGTGGTTTTAATTTTGGACATGAGTATAGATGCTACTTATTCTCCAATGGCATTACATCTCCAACACATGTCTTGAAAAAATGAATTTTCCTTTTAAAATAAAATATGTTATCTAGTTAAATATTTAGATTAATAAACTAATAATAAAAGTATTTTATATAATCTTAAAGGGTGCTTAATGTCATTTTTATAAATATGTTAACTCAATTTCCAAATGTTTGGATTTGTCCATAGAATCCTATTTATTGACTAAAGGAATATGGCTATTCCTCTCCAATTGAATAAAAATGTCAAAGATGAAATATTGTTCCTTTAAAAAAGTAGCCCTCAAAATGTTAATTATGCATAATTATTTTAATGACAACGATGTGCATTTAAAAAGTCGAATACTTTTTCTGTAAATATTTGTTAAATATACTTCTAAAAACTCCAAAACATTTTCTTATTCAAATTGTTTCATTGCAAGTTAAGCATAATACAAAACATTCCATATTACGTATTCGATGATTATTTGGCTTAAACATCAGGATTACAAATTCCTGTTGAAGATATCATGCCTCCGTCTGGACTTCTTTATTGTTTGTAAATTTTAAAAAAAAAATTGTTGGGAATTTCCGTCCACAAAACCTGAACGTATAAAAATCAGAAATTTCCATTATTACTGTTAAGTTGAGGATACTGATATCTTTAAAATATTAATCTCAAAATTTATTAAATTAATAAATTTTGGAAATGTTTTCAAGAATGCATTTATTAGCTACTTCGGCAAAATATTCATCCACAGAAGAAGATAGTTTGAGCTAAATTCTAACTATTTGTTCATTCTTCTTATAAATTTAAAACACTCGGTACCCAGTAACACCTCTAAATTGATATTTTTTGTATTTGTTAGATCAGGAAATATCTTCAAGTTAATGTGCAACACAAAAACTGTCTAGTACTGAATTTTTCATTAATAAAAAAATATAAAGCTTCAAATTTGAAACACTTCAGACACGGTCTACAAAATACGTAAGGTAGTTTTATTGATTGCTGGTTTTTTTTCTTATTAATACCTCTCTATCACAGAAACAATGCAAGGAGTAACTGCTTTGGATAGTAGTAACATGTTAGAAAAAAAATAAAGTACACAATCAACTTTTCACTTTTTCACCAATGTTCGGACATTTGCATAAATATAAAAAAATGATTTTTTTTCATATTGTATGAAACTATAAGAAGTTAATTAAAAACATTTCATGGCAGGTAATATTTTTTGTGCTTAAGTAAACATACTTTTTCTAGTACGTAATAAAATAAAAATTATGATTCGTACTTTCAGAATTACTAATCTCAAAATTTCTTCAAGACCAAGTAAAAAAAGCTTTTAAAAACATATCCAAATACACTTTTTTGTGAAATTTTATATCTGTTTCACAATTTTATAATGATAGTGAATAATTTCCAAATATTTTTCTCTATTTAATAAGAATTCTGTTGAAATTTGATGTGTTGAGAAGTTTTGTTGCTGTTACCTAATGATTCAAAATTGTGAGATTGGAAAATTATTAACTAAGCAAACATTTTGCCGTCTTTTTTTACTTATTCTGAGTTCCTGGCGTGACGACTTTTGTTCGAATATATTTTCTATGAACAAGCTGCATTTTTCACTTGTGAAAGACTTAGTGGTTTTGATTGCAGTTTTGTATGGCTCAGTAAGACTTATATATGTAAATGAACAGAATAAAAAAAAATTACCTTTGCGATCTATATCGGATGAAGTTGAAACTGATCAAGCAAGGGAAGAGCCTGGTGAAAGAATGGATATTAATCATGATTGTGAAAATAAATTTGAGAAATGCTATGAACATGAAACGTTTGAATTGAAAGAAAAAATTTCAAGTGCTACCTAAGAAACTCAATCAAGAAAATTTAAAGCCGCAAGTGTACCACAAAACACACTGCGCACTGTCAAAAAACACAAGAAAAAAAGTTCAACATGCTATTTGTCGATCAACAAAAGCCAAAAAAAACCTACAATAACTGAACAAAATGATACATTTTTGCTTATAAATATCATTCCTATAATGTTATCGAAAAGCGTCTGTGATTTGTCCCTTTATTAAAGCCACGCATATCTGAAACATTTTAGTTTAGTTTCAATGGATTTTTTGTCAAATTATGAAAAAAAAATTAAAAAGTCCTTAAAGGTTCGTAAGTATAATTTATCTTAATTAAGCTATTCGCTGGAAATGCGATTTGTATCGTGTAGAATAAAAATAATCATAAAAAAGTATTGGGAGAGATTCCGTAACCCCGCGCGACTACTAACGTTAGAATTGAACGCGCGCTTTTTCCCGGTAAATCTGCTAAAAACAACAACAAAAAATGTATACTACTACAATATTAACAGATTTAATCTAAACTGATTTAAAATGAAATTTCGAATTTTTAATAATGAAGCATTTAATATTCTAAGACATTTATTTTTAATATTTGGGCACTTTTAAAATTCGAATCTTATTTTATTCGCAGTCAGTTTGACCTTTCCCAAGATAGTTTACTTCCCTGCACACGAACTTTTCCAGCAAATACGTGTCATATTTTAAATGAGAATTTGGGAGAAAATAGCTTTATTAATGTTCATTTTATTTTTACATCTCAAATATTTCAAATATCATAAAGCACTAGCAAAACTCTTCCTTTAGACTTTTTTTCTTTGATTTGCATTGTTAACAAAAAAAGAGCACCTTTTTTATTTCCTTGCCCATTGGCAGTACTTTACTGTGAGATTTTTCAGAAAACAAGCATTTTCACCCAAGATTGGTTTTAGTTCTTAATTTTCAAACTTAGAATACTTGATGGATTTCAAACATGTAATATAATTCTAGTAAATTTGATTCTCAAAAGAATTTATCTTTCTCATTCTGCTTTTAAGTGCTTAAACCTTTAAATATACATCATGCATAGAATTTTAACAGGCAAGACAGTATTATATAAATGCTTACGCTTTTTTCAATATTTGAGTATACAATGATAATTGTTAATGTTTTCATAAATTTTAAAAAGATATATTTTTAAAAGCGAATGCACATTTAAAAGAGCATCCAATTTATGTAAATCTAAAGCTGTGAAGAATCTACGTCATACAACCCAAACACTCATTTTCGCAAATGTTACAATCACTTATTGTAGGAAAAATGATTTAGAAAAAAAATTTAAAATTAAACGTAATATACGTCTATATATATATATATATATATATATATATCTTTATCTATTCTTTTTATCTATTCAATATTCTTTTTATCTGTGATTCTTCTATTATTTTTAAATCATAATAAATTTATTTTTGATTATGATTAGAAAATTCAATATTTACTAAAAGTAGTAAGAGTATACAGAATAATACTTTTAGTAAGTAAGTATACAAAAATACCAATATAGAAAAAACAATCCGAATCGAATTTTTTGATAAAGTTGTTAAAATTATTTTTAAAGGGAAACCTAAAACCACTCGAGAGGTTTTTTTTTAAAAAAAAAAATAACATAATGCTAGAGCTAAAATGGGTTTTAACTGCCATATAGAATAGTTTTAAAGGTGTGGAAGTGTTTAAGAATTATGCACTATGTAATAAATCTGTTTTAAAACGAAAAACACTTTTTATTTGACATACCTCAAATGTAATATTATTAATTAACGTGTTTTAAATTTTAAGAAAACGATGTCTAATATAAAAGTGAATGTTATTTTATGAACCCGGGTAAGGGCAGTTTTAATAATTATTTATAAAAACTGTGATAAATAGTTTAAAAGAAAAATACTAATATAAAATCGTAACTGACAAAAATTTAATCTTGGTGGAATTTCATAAAATCTTTCAAATTTAGTTGCTGCAGAAAATATGTATTCATATAGTAATTTCCTTTTCTTGTCTAAATATAGAATTGTGTAATTAAAATTCAAAAAATAAATGAAACTTTGGTATTATAAATCAAGGAATCTTTTAAATTACTTAAAGAAGTATGAATCCAAATCCAGTAAAAAAGTAAACAAAAAATTATTAATTTATGATTTAACTGAGTTTAAACCAAAATTTTTGCAAATTTACTCAGTAGATTTTTAACTTTATAACAGTTTTAATCAGGTTTTAATTAGGATTGAGAGAGCAAAACTACAGTAAAATAAAAAGAAGTCGTTTCAAAAATCTATACTTACTGCATATTTAAGTAACATATCTAATCAGAAAAATATCATTAATAAAGTTTTTATTTTAAACATAATTACAATTTTACTTATTGCATATTATTTTCTTTGCGTATTGGTTTAGTTTTTAATCAAATATAATACCAAAGCTGTATAATTAATTATATTACTTCCAAGTAAGAAATATTTTTTTGATTAATTCGCTTATGAATTTTGTATGAAAATGTTGTAGAATAAACAATTAAAAAATATTTGAACAAAAATGAAGAGTATGTTTACCTTCAGATATATTACGTTTAAGCGAAACTATGTGGTTACTAATTAATTCAATTTCATTTTCATTTTACTTAGAAAAAATTATCTAAATAGAAAATATTTTACAAATAAGAAAAACAGCTTTTTATTTTCTTAAACAATTTCATAAGTCATGAACTTTAAGTACTGTTTTTATTCTTTTCTAACAAAATGAATTTCTTTTAAATAAACACATTATGAAATGTAATTATTAATTCCAATAAACTGCTCAGGCATTTTGAAAATGATGGTAATTAAGATTAAAACAATTATTTTTAATATGTTTTTATGGAAGAAAACAGGATTTTTAATACATTACTTTTGACATGTTTTTCCGAAGACATTTTGATTTTCAAAATGTGTTATTTAATCATTAAATCAGAAAGAATGATTAAAATCGTTGAGACTACTATGATTCTAGCACCTTTGTTAGTGAAAGGAGCATCATTAACAATTTTTTAACTTTCCCTTCGCTAACTCCATCAATTTTAAATTACCTTGTGCGAATTTAAGTTTACCCCTATAAGGTCGCATATTTTTAGTGAAAATAGTCGTAAAAGTGCCTAATTTTTAATTCAAGAAAGGTGTACAAAACAAAACTTATGTTCAATATATGTATTAGTTCAAAATTTAAACAAATTTCTTGCTTGAAAAACAAAAAAAAAAAAAAAAAAAAATTTGTTTAAGGAAAGCCAACATTAAGGGGTATTATGACTGAGAATAAATATTAAACAACAAACACTTGTTTCAAACATTAAAGAAGAATTTTGTTGCACTTATGCACAATGTTTCAACACATTAGTAATTTTTCCTTGTGAGATCAATTTCAAAGCACGAGATAAAAGGGCCATCATCCCATGTAACAGTACAGATCCATCATCACTGCTCTCAGATTCACTAACCAAATTTTAGAAAAATCATTTATTTCAGAATCACTCTCAGATAGATTTACACTTAAAGTAAAATTCGATTCTACTTCTAAGTAACTCCATTATAAATAATACATATATATATATATATATATACTAGATTATTAGTAGCGTGTTTAGAGATAGATATTTCATTTGAAACTAGATGTTAGCACAACTAAAATTATATATTAGCGATATGTTTTTGTAACCTTAGCTCAGTTACTTAATCCCGCTTTTAGTGAATACACGTGGGTTGCATTCTGTGATTATATATATATATATATATATATAGATGTAATAAGCGGAATTAAGTAACTGTGAGCTAAGGTTACAAAAACATATCGCCATTGTATAATTTTTTTTGTGCTAACATATAGTTTAAAATGAAATATCTATCTCTAAAATCATTACTAATAATCTAGTATTGCCAACTGGTGAGTAAAAAATATGATTCCGGGCATAAAAAATAGATACTTTTAATCTTTTCAGCGAGTTACTTTTGAACACTCCAGCCCGGAAATATCACGGGCACAAGGAATAGAGGGGGAAATTTGACCCCGTGATTTTGAAGGGAGCAAAAAGTAAGGGGTCAAATATTGATTCCTACAAATTTAAGATCATTTTTTTATAATTAGCGTAAATGATCTTATTACACCTAATCGAGCCTTATGTTCTAATACTAAAGTTCGAGATCCTCTTCTGTGACTCAAATATAAAGACTTAACTGCCGAGGAAATGTTACGAAATTCACCCCACAAAGCCACCGCTTTTTCCCTCAGGCACGCGTTGTAACGCGGTTTATTGGGAGAAAGAAAAAGGCGCATGTTTTTTCTTTAAAACATTTTTTACTTTCACTTTAAAAATGAAAGAAAAAAGATTAAAATAATAAAATGAAAATAAAAATAATTAATCTCAATACAATAAAAAATAAATTATAATTTATTTGTTCCGTGATATATCCTGAAACCTAGTGAACACATAAACCAGTATCTCATTCCATGCATTGGTGCAAAAAAATTAAAAAAAAGCTCCCATTACACACGGTAAGCGGAAATGACAGCAAATGAAAAATAGAAAATAGCACTCTCAAACCTAAAAACAAGAAAAATTACCAAGCTATGAATATCATCGTTCATGGAATATACTCCTTCAAATTCTTTCCCCACCTCTTCTCCAAAATAAGCAAATTCTTTATAAGTACTCTCAATGTCATTTTATTGCTTTCCAAATGTTTGGGAGTAGTTTTAAGCAAAGTAGCACAGTGCAAAAAATCCTCCTTTTGAAGGACGAGTATACACGTCCTGGACACTAAATGCACCAGCTCAGCAGGGCGTGCATACACGCCTGCGGCACTTAAGGGCTTACAGCCAAAGCATTGTAGCGTAGGTCCGCTCACAACGGTCAAAGGCGAATTCTGTTTACTAAAGAAACATCTCAAACGTTGAAAAATGTTTCAACCCCCAAAATAAACATGTGTACTCCAAGAGTGCATAAAAAGCCAAAGAAAAGAAATAATACGCGCAAAGAGCTCAGCATATGGCTACCGCAATGGTTTGGTGTAGTATAAACTATAAAACCACTTCAGAGATTAATTTTTGTACGAGAAAGGGTTGAAATCTAAGACAAATTATTTTAGAACCGTTAATGAAGACCCTGAATGTAAACCTGTTCACTTCAAATAATTGCAGGACCAGTGTGGCTATGCATAACGTTGCAGTTCTGAAATCTCTAACGACGGTGTCTTTAAACTTGAATCCCACCATCATGATGCTTTACGCAGAAGAATTCGTCTTTCGATTTCGTGGTCCATGTTTGCCATTCATTGCATCATTGGCGGCGCAAACGCCTGTAGTTTCAAGTCACGAGTAAACGAAGCAATGGACTTCTTTTTGACATTCCACTGTGCTGCAAACTGCTACGAATGGTACTAGTGGACACTGAATGATGCGAAACAGATTGAAACTTTCGTGTTATGGTTCATGATGTGGCTACGCGATCCATCACTGCCGTGCGAACAACCTGCATGTCATTACGGGCTTTAGTGCAAAGATGTGGGTGTGATCGACCCCTTTGTTCCGTTTTCTTCCTCCTGTATCTAGCTTTGACAGATCCGCATCACAGTTGATGGCTTTCATCCAACACCTTTACCGATATCTCTGAAGGATAATCTGCAATCCCGAAAAGCTAATATTCTTTCTCGGTCGAATTCAGAAACTTGATCAAAAGACGCTCGATGTCTTTCACAGGTAAACAACGAACACAAAAAAATGCAAGAAAAAACAATTGCCGTAGTTGAAATTGCCAATCAGTTATCCCTTTACATAGCGCTTGCGGGTTGCGTTACTGTCGCCCTTGATGTGCATCTGCTCTATAATGCAAATTATTTGTATGTTTCATCGCCGCCAATGCATGATGTAAATTTTACATGGTTTGCATGCTTCCTTCAGGGTGTTTCATTGTGTGTGGCAAACAGTGTATATAGATCTAGTCTGAGCATATTATCATTGACGCATTGAGAATGAGAGTGAGAATTATATTAAGGTCACATTATAAAGCAACACGAGGGCTATTGGTGACGGGCATCGTAATTTTGAGTCGCTGAGCCGTGATGATGAGGTCGTCACCTGAGCTGGCAAACCCCTCTCGAAATTACACTCACGCAAACGGGAGGATTTTGAACTTGACCAATTTAACGTTTCTCTTCGCCCTCTTTACTCTCATTGAATGGCTCTTAACATAGGCTCTTGCTGAATACTCAATGTTCTTAAAACAGTAAACTATTTCGTTGATATTTGAATCTATTCTCAAATAGTCCCTCAACAATTTTACTAATTGAGGATACGACTGTTCTTTCCATACCTGAATCCTAGAATAGTTTTTCAAACAAATATAAAATTTACTTTTAATGATTTCCATATCTCTTACTCTAGACTCCCCTAAAATATATTCATGAAAAATTTGAAACAACAATTATGAAAGACACGAGAAATACGTCCAACATATAACATACAAAGCTCTTATTAATATCCTTACCATCAAGACAATGTTTACATCAAGACAGACGGAGGTTCCCAAGCTAACATTTGCAGTATTCCTAGTCTACAGAATATTACTTTTCACAGTGAAAAGTCCTTTCCGAGCTGTCTTTTTTTATAATTCTCCGCAAGCTTTTCTGACCATCTTTTTAATGGCATAGAATTTTATAGGAAAGCTTATAGACCTCATCTCGTATATGACTTCTAAATATACCTACATTTAGTCTTCCGTTAAATTATGTAAAAATATCATACCAAAGAAATAGGAGTCTCCTCTTGCCCTATTAATTACAACATACAAATAAAAATAAATTATTTTTAATTAATTCAAATAATGTTTTATATGCTTTTAATTTTATCATTTTAACTTATAGATGAAATTGCATCGAAAATTCTACGAATGATTTTCATTTTTATTTAAAACGAATAAATTCATTCAAATTAACAATTTCGTTTTTATTAAGAAAACGTATATAATCACTGGTAGTGTATTCACATTTCAATTTTTTATTTTTTCAATAAAACTCTCCATTAATACTACATTATAGCTTCTTTATAAATTAATACCTGAAAAAGTTGCATAGTAAATATTGATAAAAAATATGAATTATTTATATCATTAAATATGATTGAGCTTCAAAAAAGTTGCATGGAATCATATGGGGATTAAAAGACAGTTTATATGTCATCTTGTCGTTTATTGATTCGGTGTTAAGAGATGATGGCAAATGCACATTTAATGAAAAGAGTGCTTGGCAACACACCAAGAGCTGCAGAACGATAACTAATCACGGAGCTCATTGTGTAGCTGTTATTTTAAGTCTAAGCTAAGTCGGATTAATTCAAAATAGGTCACAAATACTGTCCTTATAGTGGTATTATCTAGTAAGTTAGAACCATTTTCTAATTTTTGACAGATCACTTAACATAAGTATGAGGTATATTGTCAAGTAAATGCACATCACAGGTACTAAAAAAACTACGTAAATCAAAAAATAAGGGCAAAAGTTAACAAATGGGGAGAAAAAGCAGTCATTTTTTAATCTGATACCACGAATGTTAGAGAGTGCCGTCACTATCCTACAACCTAACTTTCGTATATGATGTGAAGAAAAGTTTATAATAGAAACAAAATATAAACTTAAAAAATGAACTCTAATAGACCAACAGTGTTTTTTCTTAACACTAAAACATTTCACTTCTTGGGGATATACAAAGCAGTCATTATATACATAATAATTGTATTTATATATAATTTACTTTTTTAAATAATTGTTTAAGAACGTGTTTTCACATTAATTTTAGTCAATCATTTTTATTCTATTTGAAACTGAAGTCAATAAATGCATTTATGTTTGAATATTGTTATTCATCTTACAACGTCTTTGAATACATATTGCATACCTGCATAGTGAAACCTCCTATTCCCGATGTTTTCCCTCTTATTCAATTGTGTCACAATATCATTTATTTCCGCCATTTGGAGTTTATCTATACAATATTTTTCACTGAAATAATTTGCCAAATCTAAATCTGCTATTGATTAAACAAACAAGATATTTGCACACACACACACACACATATTTGTGAGAATATGTTAAAAAAGTGACTTATATATATAATAAAAATTAAATGTTTGTATTTTCCTTGCAGCTTAATACATTAGCTTAATTTTCAACGTATAATTCCATTTATATTATGTAATCAATATTCATATTGTTGTCTTCTAGGAAAAGAAATTTCCACTCTAATAGCCCACATCTCTCTACAGTTCGATACCCTTTTGCTGATACAACACATGCCATTGTCTTCTTTCCTGTATTTGCGTATTATAATATTATAGTATTAAATGCTTTATCCATATAGCAAAGCCAATATACGGTGAACACAAGCATGCTCTCAAACCCTCGAGTTTTAAGCTAAATTCTCACAAACAGGAAATTTACTAAAGGAAGCATTGGATAAACGGTTAGGTTAACAGAATGATTTGAACTAAATGTCCCTAAGTAGATCTTAATACTAAAAGAGGTTACACACACACTCTAACAGTAAAGGGCTACCTTCTCTTCTAGTGTTACATGATCCAGGCGCGAACAGTTCTTTTCGAATGTTATGGTCGTTTGGCTCGATAACATACCTAGTCCAAATGAGGCGGCTAATTTTAATGTAATGTGAACAAAATCTGGTTCTTTGAACATTCACTATGTTACACTAGAAACGCCATTGCCCTGAATCCCTCCGAAAACATTTCACAGGACCTTGACGCTCAAAAGTGTCCAAAATCCCTTTATCATTTATGTGGACATAGTCTAGGTCTCCGAAACGTAAGTGGAATATGACTTTGTTTGGCAATTCCTTTATTTTTCTAAATATAAATATCCATGTACAAAGTAAATACTTCAATCAATGAAAGGCTTCATATCAAAAATTCGTCTGTTTATTTCAGGTAGGATACATCGATTTAAAATAATAGTTAGTTTTATGATAATTTAATTTCATTACTTTTGCAACATAGATTCATCACCAAGATCATGAATGGCTCTGCAAAATCGCTGTATTAATTGATTGCATCAAAATATTAAAAGAAATAATAAAGTTTACATTAACTGTCCATTATGAATTCATGAAAACAATCTTAGTCCAATGTAAATTCTTCTTTTGTCCCCAAATATAATCTAGTACTTCTCTTTGAATGCAATAAATTAAATTTGATAGAAAAAGAAATAAAGAAGCTCTTTCAAAAGTTACATTTTGCTAATAATTTCTGAAACTATTTTTATGTCTATTTTAATAATTCAGTTCCAAATTTTCAAATTTTTATAGAAATATCTAAACATATTTTAAAGCTCCGGATGAAAATGCAATTCCAAAAGTACCTTCAATAACTTTTTGTTTTTTTAGATGCTATTAGTTGCATGAAAACAGATGCAACAAATTTGAGGGGAAAAGTTTATTACCATAAGATTAACATAACGTTTGCGAATTCAAAATGGGATCAGTAGAAAAGTTCCTTAAGCATGTTTATTTGCAAGAATATTTTGGAATCGAAACAATATTTTTCCTCATTTACTATTAAACGCATTTTAAACTTCACGTTATTTTATTCTGTTAGACTGTTAAACTTTGAAGAGAAATTTGCGTACTTCATCATTCTTTCCATCAGTTATGATGCTTTTAGTATAGATATTTTTACGATAAATAGTGCTGGCGCCAGTTGGCGAGAATTCTTTGTATAGATTTAGCTCCGAGTCAACTGTTGTAACCTTGTATTCAGTTCGAAAAGTATAGCGATCCCATATGGTTGGGATCCGTTTTCGCTCATTAAAATTTTGTTAAAACTTACAGTCCATTAATTTATATCGGCAACATTGGTCCGCTCGCGGAATTGTCGAACCTTATAAAAATTAGTACTTGTAAAATCTTTAGAATATTTACAGAGCAGTATGTCTAAAGAAATATTAGTTGTGTTGAACCGCAAACGTGGATCTGTTAAAGCGCAGCTCCACACGTATAAAAGACTCCATTAACAATCCGGACGAAAAGGATAAAATAAAGTTGGAATCGAAAATGGATACCTTGAAAAGCCTAAGAACCAAATTGAGTGATATTCGGAATGAATATTACGAAGTAGTGTTAAAGGACAGTGACTTGGAACCACTTGAATTAGAAATCCTGGATTTAGAAGATGATTGCGAAGATATCCAGGTAAGGATTAAAAATATTATTTCAAAAATTGATTTGATGAATAATGATGTTACATCTTGTGGAAATAGTTTTAATAATATTAAATTGCCAGATATTCAATTACCAAGATTTAATGGTTCCTATCATGATTGGTTTAATTTTAAAGAACAATTTATTTCTTTAATTGATTCGAACAATAGTTTAACAGATTCTCAAAAATTATATTATTTAAAATCTAAGCTAACTGGAATAGCTAAGGATGTTATTACAATTGATGATTTATATACTTCATTATTTGAATGTTTGAAAAAGAGATTCGAGAATAAAAAATTGATTATAAATAGTCATTTTAGTGAAATATTATCATTGAAAAAATTTACTCACGAATCAGCTAAAAATTTAAGAACTTTAATAGATTGTTGTCAAAAACATTTAAGAGGTTTAAAAATGGTAGGATTAGAACTAAACGAATTCTCCGAAATACTATTGATAAATTTAATTTTGAGAAAATTAGATAAGGGAACAAGGAAAAATTATGAGCTCAACTTAGCCTCTACCGAACTGCCTAAATGGGACGATTTTATGGATTTTTTGTTAAAACGCTGTTTAATACTAGAAAACATCCAAACAAATAATGCAATAGCTGTTCCATCGGAACGAAGTTATAAAACGAAATCTTTTCTAGCTAAATTGGATCCAGTAAACTGTGTAATTTGTAAACAACAGCCTCATCCAGTATTTAAATGTAAAAAATTTAATGATTTAAGTGTTTATGAAAGGTTTAATTCGGTGAAAAAGAACAATCTTTGTATAAATTGTTTTAGTTCTTCTCATAGAGTAGCTCTATGCAAAAGTTCGCGGAATTGTCACAATTGCTCTAAGCGGCACAATTCACTTTTGTGTAGAAATTTTGAGAGAAAGTTCGATAGCCAAAGGAGTCAAATTAGCGAAACTTTGCCAACTCTGGAACCAAAACTAAATGTAAACAGCGAATGTTTCAAGCCGAAACAAACTATCCCTTATGTTGAATCATTTGACAACGAAAGGGGGGAATTCGTAGGACATGCTAAGGGTCATTCAACTGTGATGCTGTCCACCGCAATAGTTTATTGTCAAAACAACCGCGGGGAACTCTTTCCCCTCCGAACGCTTCTTGATTGTGGGAGTATGTGTAACTTGATATCACAGGATGCCGTCTTGCTTTGGGATTGCAAAGTGAACGAGTAAATACCTCTATTTGCGGTATTAACGGGACTTCGCAAATTATAAAAACCAAAGTGTCTGCCGTGGTTTCGAATAAAAATAGACAGTTTCAGAAATTAATGGAATTTCTTGTTGTTCCGAAAATTACGGGTTTGACTCCAACAAATAAATTAGATATTAGTGGGATAAAAATTCCTGAGTATATAAAGTTATCGGACGAGAATTTCTATTCACCTGGAAGAATCGATTTGCTTTTATCAAATCAGATTTTCTTTGAAATTCTAAATCATGGGAAAATAAAACTAGCAGAAGGGAAGTTGATATTACAAGATACAGTATTCGGTTACGTAGCTAGTGGCGTCATGTCACATAATTACCCTAACAAGAGCTATTGTGGACTAGTTACTGATGTAAATGAGCTCAATAATAGTATCAAACGCTTTTGGGAAATTGAAAATTGTCCTGATTTCGAAATTCCTACAATGAGTAGAGAAGAAAAATTATGTGAAGAATACTTTACGAGTACTTATAATAGAGATGAAACTGGTCGTTTTATTGTGAAAATGCCTTTGTCAAAGGATCCGAGTTGCTTGGGAGATTCGAAATTAACGGCATTACGTAGACTTAACTCCTTGTGGAGAAGATTAGTTAAAGATCCAAAAATATTGGAATTATATAGAAATTGTATACATGAATATTTAGAAATGGGATACATGGAAGAAGTAGTAGAAGACAATGATCCTGATGTTGTGTATTATCTCCTCCATCATGGTGTGTACCACCACGAAAGCAAAACAACTCCCTTGCGTGTAGTTTTTAATGCATCCTCCGTTACTACTTCAGGGGAATCGCTAAATTCTTTACAATTGAATGGTGGTGTAATACAAAGGGACCTCTTTTCAATTTTATTAAACTTTAGAGCTCACAAATTTGCGGTAACAGCAGATATTAAAAAAATGTTTAGAATGATTTTGATTGAAGAATACCAGCGAGATTTATTACGCATTCTTTGGAAAGATAAAATTGACAGTCCTGTAAAGATTTTCAGATTAACTACGGGTTACTTACGGCACCAAGAGTGCACCATACCTTGCGACAAGATCTTTGAAACAGCTTGCCATAGATGACGGTGACAAATATCCATTAGCTGCAGATGTTATAATGTCTGATGTCTATATGGATGATCTTCTTACTGGAGCAGATGATTTAGAATCTGGAAGAAAACTCCAAGAACAACTAGTGTCACTACTAAGGGGTGCTGGAATGGAACTTCACAAGTGGTCAGCTAGTAATCCATTGCTATTACCAGACTCAATGTGTCAAGATAAAGACCTTTCTTATTCTTCTTCAACCGAGACCAAGACCCTAGGACTCTTGTGGAAGCCACATCCAGACTCATTTGCTTTCAAGATTTCTCCCATGACTTCAAACTGTGACAGTCTCATAGTCACAAAGAAATCAGTAATTTCTACAATCGCAAGGATATTCGATCCTCTTGGACTGATTGGACCTGTAATAACAAGGGCCAAAATCTTCCTCCAATCTTTGTGGCAGTTGAAACTTGATTGGAATGATCCGTTGCCTTCGAACTTAGTTTCCTATTGGAAATCCTTCATAGATGCTTTGGAGTCTATAAACTGTCTCAACATCCCACGTTATTGTCTACAAGATAAGTCAATCAGAACTGAGTTACATGGCTTCTCTGACTCGTCTGAAAAGGCTTACGGTGCTGCACTTTACCTACGATGCATTGATTCAAGTGGACAAATATCTGTTAGGCTCCTTTGCTCCAAATCAAAGGTAGCCCCACTGAAAAGTATTACTATACCACGATTGGAACTTTGTGGTGCAGTACTTTTATCAAAGCTTCTTAAAAGAACCCTTGATGCCTTTAAAATCAATATCAGTCAAATTTATCTTTGGACTGATTCCAGCATTGTGCTGGCTTGGATCAAAAAGCCCTTTCTCAACTAAAAACCTTCGTAAGAAACCGGGTCAACATAATTCAGGAGCTCACCGAAAGTGATTTTTGGAAACATGTGAATTCCGAAAATAACCCTGCTGACATCCTTTCAAGAGGTATTAGTCCAGATAAAATTCAACATTGTGGACTTTGGTGGTTTGGTCCACCTTTCTTGCATCAGTATAAAGAACTGGAACCTTACGACACTTCTGCCGTCGAAGGAGATGATCTTTTCCTACAAGAATTGAAGGAAACTTCGGACATTCCTCTATGTGCCTTATTAAAGACCTTTGAACCGCTGGATATAATTAGTAATTGCTCATCATTTACTAAGTTGCAGAGAGTAATTGCCTGGTGTAAACGATTTATTGAAAATGCAAGACATCCAAGGAGCCAAACTATGGGACCTTTAAAGAGCAAAGAACTATCAGAATCCTTGAAGTGTATCATAAAAAATATTCAAAGAACTTCATTTTCTAATGAAATTCAATATTTAGAAAAGGGAATTCCTCTTCCAAACTCATGTAAATTGTTAAACTTGCATCCTTTTTTAGATGATAGTGGATTACTTCGAGTTGGAGGACGGTTAAGAAACTCCCCATCCCAAGAAATCAGAAACATCCCATGATAATTCCCACCAACTATAATTTTACTTATATTGTTATTAATCATTTTCATATTCTCTATTTTCATACAGGTGCTGAAGCTACCTTAGCAAATATTAGAAATAGTTTTTGGATACCATCCGCAAGGAATGTAGTTAGAAAAATTCTTAGAACTGCATCACCTGTAGAAAAATTAGTGCTAAAGGTTCGCAGCAATTAATGGCTGATTTGCCAGCTGCGAGAGTCACCGCTTGCAGAGTTTTCAGTCAGGTAGGTATAGATTATTGTGGACCCTTCCAGTTGAAAACTTTTTCTGGAAAATGCAAGCATATTAGGAAAGTTTATGTTTGTGTTTTTATTTGTTTTACAGTTAAGGCTATCCATTTAGAAATAGTTAGCGACTTAACAACGGAAGCCTTTCTTGCGCTTTAAAACGGTTTGTGGCCAGAAGAGGGCGACCCATTGAGATCCATAGTGATAATGGTCGGAACTTTGTAGGTGCAAATAATGAATTAAGAAAAATACTTAAAGCATTATTTAAGGGAAAATGGAAAAAATAATGGATTTTTTGTCTAAAGAACAAATCAAATGGAACTTCAACCCACCTTCCGCACCACATTTTGGTGGTCTGTGGGAGGCGGGGTTAAATCTTTAAAATACCATTTAAAAGAGTAGTTGGCAATTCAATTTTAAGTCATGAAGAATTTTTAACACTTATAGTTCAAATTGAAGCGGTTCTTAATTCTCGACCAATTTGTCCTCTGTCTAATGATCCGAATGATACCGAAATCTTAACTCCTGCACATTTTCTGATTGGATCATCATTGGTTGCAATACCTGATCCTGATTACACTGAGATCCCCATGAATAGATTAAGCCGATGGCAGTTGGTACAAAGGATGAACCAACATTTTTGGCGTAAATGGTCTTCAGAATATTTAAATAGACTGCAACAGAGACCCAAATGGTGTAAGGGCAATGTAGGTTTCAAAGAAGGGGATTTAGTGTTAGTTAAACCCTCAGAGAATTCAGATACTTTAAAATGGCATTTGGCACGCATTTTAAAATTGCACCCTGGTAAGGATAATTTAGTCAGAGTAGTGACTTTAAAGGATAACCAAGGAGTTTATAAAAGACCAGTCACTAAAATTGCTAATTTACCATATGTCAATTGATTTTGTCATCAGAATTGTATTTATAAATATTATTGTATCTTTATTGAATTGTGTAATTGTTATTGTCATGTATTCTTACTATATTATTGTAACTTTTATTGTAATAATTGTATAATGTAAACTTTGTTGAATGCCTTCGTCATTGCAAGGCGGGGCAGGATGTTGGCGCCAGTTGGCGAGAATTCTTTGTATAGATTTTGCTCCGAGCCAACTGTTGTAACCTTGTATTCAGTTCAAAAGTATAGCGATCCCATATGGTTGGGATCCGTTTTCGCTCATTAAAATTTTGTTAAAACTTACAGTCCATTAATTTATATCGGCAACAAATAGTTTTATGGTAATATCTTTAACTATATTGTTTGTTTTACTTTTACGAGGGTAAACATCCTTATTTTTTAAGTATGATTGGTATAAATGTTTTGAGTAAAAATAGAAATAAGATAAGTATATCTTTAGTTCAACTAGGCGAATATATTGTGATATTTTTTGAATTGATATAATCTTTCAACTAGCATGCATGCGTCAGCGTCAGTTGGATCTCAAACCTGCATGCAAACTGGTAAAGACTTTCTCTTCGTAAAAAGTTTATTGGAATATATTTTTTATTTAACACCTTTTAACTGTATAGGAATTTGTGAAGATTTGAGAGCAAACATTTTTTCCGAATTAAAAAGCCATGCACTTAAATAATAGACCCAATAATCAATTGACTATTTGTAAAGAATCACAGAACCTATCAGAAATGTGTTGACATACACAACTACTGGATTGAGATCGCTTCAGCTTCTGATATATTTTCTTATTGTTTTGTGAATATTTCTTTTAAACCAATAAAAAAAGCCTACTTGCAGAGGGGGGGGGAGTTTCCATAATAGTTTAGATTATTTGTTAAGATGAAAAATCGATAGCTAGCTTGAAGCTGGCCACTATCAAATGGAGGTGGTTCGATGGTGACAAATTGGCCCGAAAATGGTCTCTCAGTTGTGAAATCAATTTCAAGCTATAAGTACTGTCACGAGGAAGGTTGCCCCAAACCGCCACATAGCAACGACACCTGCACAGGTTCTCTACTTGGCATTAACAGCATGATGACAAATGTAGACATCATCTCCTCAGCTTCCTCGTGACTTCGCTGTTTTGTTTGGATAAAGAATTTCCAGGCATGCACTTTACAGACACCTAGTAGAGACTGGCCTTTACCCTTGGCGTCTATTCGTGTGTGTCGTTTTGACTGCATCCAACAGAAAATACTTTTTTTGTGGAATCGAAAACATCAGTTCTGGATACCATAAAATTGGGGATGTGTTATTTTCATCGATGGGTCAAAATTCATCAGACAAAGTGGTTCTCGTCGAGTCTTCGTCTGGAGAGAAAGTGGAGCTCACTTTCTTCCATCCAACGCAACAGAAATCGACAGTTTTGAAGGCAAAGAAATCCTTATCTTGAGCGGCATAATATTGGGCAGCTGTTCATTACTGCACGTCTTCGATGAGTGTGCTGTTAATGCACAATGTTATAGGGATTAGATTTTTGAAGTCTATATGTAAGGTTGTTCCTAAGAACTATGGGTCTGGACTACATTTTTTTGAAGGATGAAGCGCAGTCAAACAGAGCTCACAGGCTTGATGAATTTCTTAAAACATAGGTTATTCACACCGTATATGGATTGGTTCTCGTGGTCTCTAGATCATAATCTTATTCAACATGTTTGGGATGGTCTAGGAATTGTCATTCCTCAGCGTAGCCCTTCTCCTAGGACCCCTAGGACTAAAAGTTCTGCTTTTGTTAGAATAGACTTTGTTGTCATAAATATTTATTGACACCAACATAAATAGTATATCAGCTCGTTAAAGTGCAGCAGTGATAGTATATAGCAGTGCACAGTGATCACTCACATTTTATATTAGACAGAGTTTTCCTGAGGTAAATGCTTCATCTCTGATTCATGGTTTCCCATTTTTTTGCCTTGACCTGTATCTAAATTCACAATTAAAATGTTTTTCATATTGTTATATTGCTGTATTATTTTTGAACATTGTAATATATCTCTGTGCCAAATTTCGTGGTAGCAAAGTAAAAAAAAAAAAATCAGATTTCATAGATTTTGTTTGTGATCTTTTTTGGACATGAGTGTAGTGGGTATTCAAACACTGTGTTAGTTTTCATTTGTTCTTAAGAATGCAATAAAAGTAATTTGAATGGAACAGGTAACCTGTGGAAGTTTTATTCTTTTACATACATTCTTTGAGTTAAATAACTGAAATTTCTTCTGTAAATATCTCACATTAAACATTCTCATGATAAGATAAGTTTATTTTAAAATTATATTTCCTTAATTTCCTAGTTCAAGTAAAAACTGAGAGACTTCCCTACAACGTGGGGTGTTTCGGAGCTTGGTTTGGATATATTTTTTTCCAAAAGTTTGATATTTGAAAGATAATTTTCTTACAACTCTTTAGGTGTACTCACGCCTCATCAAAGTCAATAATACATTTCCACTAATCTCCTGCAAAGTGGATGCATGGTTTTCCTACAGAGTTCTTCAAATATATTACTCTGAGCTACTTGACTGAACAAATGTATTGAAAACATAGTTTCTTATTATTTTAATGTAACTATTTTATTACATTTTTTATTTTCACTAAACATTCTTGTTTATTTAACCATGTTACGGTTGATTTTACTTTGAAAACATATAAAATTCTACTTACCACGTATTTATTTGGAATTTCCATTACTTTAAGAAATAATGTATGTGATTGACAAATTTCTTTCTTTCTCATATCGCTATTTTTACCACAGGATGTTTTATACCTTGGAGGTTATATTATCTCATGACATTTTTTAAAATTAAAGGTTAAGAGTTTATCGCCTCCTTAAGGGAAAAAATGAATCTTTACGGCTACGGACTGTTTATATCATCCATTTCTAAAAAAATAAATTTGAAAATATCTGACAATAATTTTAGTTCCAAATAATAATTTGATGCTTATGAATTTTTTCAAAAAATATTTCGTTTTCTTATAAATCAATTACTGAATTCATTCAAAAATTTTTTAAATACTCCTTCGTATTTTAACCCAACAATTTGTGACTCTAAAACCAAATTCCTCATATTGTTATTTACAATTTTCAAACTGACTTTACAGTGGTTTGTGAAAACAGTTCTGTTCAGTTCAAAAAAACGTTTCAAGATTTGGAAATGTGAGAACTAAAATAACTTATTTTCTACAAATAATGCCTCATTTTAAATTATGTATAATTAAACGAGCGGCAAACACAACACTTTCTCTTGAAACAATGGTTATAGAATTAGGAAAGGGACATATTACGAATTTTTTTCTAAATAGTTAAACTAATTGCATTGATTTAAAAGAAATCACACTTTTTAAAAGTCATTTCTCTTAAATATTGCTTTTTATATATTTTTAAAATTCAGTGATTATAATGCTTTTCTGTTCTTATAGAGAATTTTGAGATGCTTTGCTTGCTTAAAAATT
This sequence comes from Trichonephila clavata, assembly GCA_019973975.1. NCBI lineage: Eukaryota > Metazoa > Arthropoda > Arachnida > Araneae > Nephilidae > Trichonephila > Trichonephila clavata. The sequence goes on along the minus strand of BMAO01007964.1, from coordinate 38,874 downwards.
CTGCATAAGACATATAAATTCTTTATTCCTTACTCTTATTTGGATTAAAACGCTTGCATTGTTTTATGAATTCAAAATAGTATTTTAAATAAATTTATTTGAACAAAGATTGGCTCACATAATTGTTCTCAAATATAGGCATTTAAATAGTCTAATGAAAAAGGATTTCTGATGTTACATATGTAGGTGGGAAAAATACTTCCCAATTTCTACCAAAAAATGAGCTTGTTAACAAAATAAATTAGCAAGAGATTGGTTAATTTTTTTCTCTTTTTCCCTTTATTCTTTAAATTTTTGGAATTTAAAGAACACATTTTGAAAGATTGCCAAATTATTTCACGCATCTGATTTAAAAAAGGCACTTATTCCTTCAGAAAATATTCTAAAAGGCAAGATGATCTTTAAATTCGTTACTTGTAGTTGTTACATGTGCCTTTTTTGAACATTTTCAAAATTTTCCAAGCTTAATTTAAAGAATTTCTCAGATTATTTTTTGTTAAATTATAAACTGTGTTAATTTATTTTTCATTAGCATTTAAAATTGACTAGTTTTTTGAACCATTATAGAATATAAATTGTATTAAAATTTGCTTATTAACTACCTAACATCAACCCATAAATTATAAATATATTTAAAACAATACATTGGCTATAATACTTGTGCCAAATTTTCACTATCAAATAGAATGATCAAATGCAATTGGGAAACAAACATGATTATAGGAAACAGTTTGTGTAATAGGATGTTTAATTAGGAAGTGGGAAAATCAGATACAAGTGTTATAAAGCAATCGATTAGATTTTTTCCGGTGAAAATGTATTTAAAGGGGAAAATAAAAATAGTTAGTAGTTTAGTTAATTCACACCAATCAATAACAATTGTCAAGAAACTTCGAAATCCACAAATAAATTTAAATTAAACTTTTAAAGCAACACACGGAAGCAAAAACAAGTATTAGCTAATTACTACGTGAAACAAGAAGGCATTTTCTAACAAGGAGAGTGCAAAGCCTTGGGCACTCAGATTTAGTTTAAATTTTGTAGGATGGTAGATTTAGATTCCCTGTTGTATGAAGGGGAATGTCTGCGTACAGTCGATCATCTTCCATATTCATGCAAAAATCGCTATTTAAGTAAAGTCTTTCTGAATCAATACAACTTTTTTGACTTTTCTAACGTCATAAATTCAAATAGTATAAGCACAATCACCTAATCATTACATAAAATAATATAAATATTTTTCACGTGAGAACGACACAAATCTCTCGTGTGAGTCTGCGTATACTTGCAATGAAACGATGTGGTAAGGGATTGCAACTATAAGTTAATGGTTTTTAAGCTATTCCGCTCTTTTTATAACCTCTCTCAACATATTGAGCAAGGATTCAACTAGCTTATTTGTTTTTTGTGTGGTTATTTTGTTTCATTCTTTTACTATGAATATTTGAGCTTTTCTTTCCATGTTATGCTTGCTCCTTGATTATCCACTCACGTAAATCCCACAAGTGCTATATCGTATTTTGGTCTGGAGACTGGGATGGCTTATACAGAATTGGTTTGGAACATGGTAGAAAAGTCTTGACCTCATAATGTAAACCATTTACTTGGTATCGTTGTCCTGTTGAAAGTAAAAATTATCACTCACTGGTAGATTCTCGGCGCTTTTGCTGATAGTTTATTTCAATATATTCGAGTAATCAATTTTGTTCATTATTGATTCAATAAACTCCAGATTACCACCCCAAGGACTTTTCGATGTACATATTTCCTTTTTTACAAGTATATTTTTGTCCTCTTTGGGGCCGAAAATACAAAAAATACTTTCAAAGGAATATATTATATTTTCCCAATAATTATGAGTCCATTTAGGTGTTTTTAGCAAAGGTCATTCACTCAGCTTTGTTCACTCGAGAGATAAATGACTTCTTGCGTGCAACTCGGCCATGATAGTCAGCCTTTTTCTGTTCTCTTAAAATTGTAGTGAAAGTCATACACTTTTGCATTATCTCAGCAATATTTATTTTATTTGCGAAGTTTATAGTCTTAGATTTATTTTATAGAGCATAATACAAAGCATGATTCTCGAGGTGACACTGCAGATGACTGGCCACATCTTGCCTTGGACGTTAAAATTTCATTTGATATGCAGTTTATAAACACTTTTTGAATTAATAAATGCCTCCTATTAACAGTTACAGCTATCGCGTTAAAAATTTCCCCATTTCCTAAAAATATGTGACGATTTTTCTTTTTTATTGATGTATCGATCTCTTTTTTGTTATCTTCCATAAAATCACACAAGAATTCAACTTTCAAATCCTGAATACATCGTTATAGAAGCTTATAATTACTTGAAAACACGACTTAATGTAATTATCCCACAAAAAATATGTTTATAAGCTATATTTTGTAAGTGTACACAGACTTTGGCATAAGTGTTTGGTGATTATTTAGTGGTCATTCTTATTTTTAATGTTAATGTGGATTTTGTTGCTTTTGTTTGAATAAAAAAGTTTCGAAGAATCCCTACAGGTGTGTTGATTTTCTATAGATAGGTTTTAATAGTAATTTTAGCATAAACACATATGATGATTGCCTGTTCACAGATTTTTTAAAGCAAGTGTATATGGTTATAGGGGCCACTACTCAATAATTTCTTTAGATATTTGCAATTGAAGATTCAATTCACTCATCAAATTCAGTTCTGTAGCAAACGATTTTACGTGATGGGTTTAGCATAAGAACAACGGATCAGTGTTCCTTGTTGTTAGGATACGATTTCAAGTCCAAGAGGATGAATAACATGTTTTGTTTTAAATTTTATGTATATTTTTAGATAAATTTTAGGTATATTTATACTTGTACGGTAAATAAATTGGGAAAGAAATGTCTTTAATGACTAGAAACCTTATTTTTTTTCTCATTATCATTACGAAGAGTTTATTTCTCATTATCATTCGTATAAGTATAAAATAATATTTATTATACAAAACACTAAAAGCATTTCGGAAGAAGAACAGAAGAAACGATTTTAACTGCCAGTGTATCCTACCTGGAAACAATAAATTGTGAAAGGAAACAACAAATAAAACATTTGTCAGATCAACAGAGTTAGTATAAAAATCTGACAAGCTTCTTATCTCTCATTGTCCATGCAATTGTGAAACCTGACATAAAAGCAAAAGAAAACATAAGTTCGAAAAGCATCTCTCACACCGAATTAGTGCAGTATTATTGCATATGCATATGCTACTGAATTTAACGAGTGAATTGCATCTTCAATGGCAAATATCTAAGCAAATTATTGAGTAAAGGTCCCTATAACAATATAACTTCATTAACACAAGGAAACTAAACCTACCAACCTTGGAAATGTGAATTAAATGCGTGACACCAAGACTTTGCACTCTCCTTGTAATAGTTACTCAGCGAATCCTGCATATATCAACTTGCGTTGACGCAAATCAATGAATAGGTAAAATGAGATAGTTCTATTGTATTGTAAAAAGAAAAGACAAGTAAATCTGCAATATTTTAATTAAAAGAAGGAAGTTATAAAATTGTAATTGAAAACCAAAATCAAATTAAAAGCAAATATTTGTTGAAAAGTTAATTCTAAAAGGACTAAATAATATGGCCAGAAATAAATTAAATGCATCCGTATTTGATATATTTCAACTAATTTTGTTTACAAAGGTAACATATTTAAGGAAAAATCAAAAGAAGGACGTTTGTGTCTTCTAGAAACCCGTAGAACATTCTATTATAATGATAGGGGCAGTGCAACAGATAAAATCAAACAGAAATACGCGATATCCGCTCAAAATTCAATAATTTATAAATTAAAATACCATTTATATTTTCTGGAACACTTCCCTTCAATCAAGATAGCACTATTCACGCTCATCTCTTGCACAGGAATTGATATTGGAAATCTTATGTTCAAGTCTTCCCTGAAGACACGCTTTGTAAAAGGGCTGATGCACTTTAAATCTCTTTCGAGGTTCAAAGTCTTCATTTCGGTGTAGTATGGGTTTAAAAAGTGTGATGTCAGCTTAGCTTTAGCTCATTGTCGCCACAAGTGAGCTTGAAAATTATGAGGTCTGTTAATAGATGTCGCGTTGTATTACTACATGACTTTAATAAAAAATCTAAGTGAAGACGGTCTTATTGTGTACATGGTAGCACTCATTTCACTAGGGTATAAAATTACGAGGTCTGCGCATTATTTTGGAGTATGACGTTAGACAAAATAATCAGAATAAAATTAATTTATTGCAGGGGTATTTGATATGAGGTTAATCCACCAGAAAGAAATTTTGGTTAGAAAGAATGACAACCCCTTCAAATGAACGATAGAAATAAAAATGTTTCATTTAATGATTTTTACAATTCTATTTCACTTCTAACCTACATATTTGCAAGATATAAAAGAAAATGTTTCTTTGTCCGCATTAGCACATAAAGCAAACTATTTTCTGTTTCTTAAGAAAATATAAAGTGATATTAGAATAATACTCCTCCAGAGCAATAATTGACGCACGTACATCAAATTTGATTTACACGTATGTGTACATATATACAATAAAAGTTGGTACGGTTTTTGAGGTAGTATGAATGAAATACATTAAATAATTTCTTTCATAAATGCCCATTAAAAATTCCTTAAAAAGTTAAAATATAAATTTAATTATTTCTTTTCAAAAATTAGACATTGTTTTAATTTTAAAATGATGGATTTTTTTTAGAAATACTTATAATTTGAAAAAATATCAAAATATTTGGCACAAAATAAATAAAAAAAAATACTTTTTTTAATCATGTAAGTGCTGAAGTAAATCAATTCAAAGTTTTTATTCACTATTGAGATATAAATAAAAACGTTTTATTTCCATAATATTTTAAACGTTAAATGTTTTTATTTCCATTCAAAGCAGCACTTCAGTGGTTATGAAATTACAAGATCGACCTACATTTAAAAGGAAACAAGTATGCATCTTTAAGTGCGTGTTACAAATATTTATTAATATTTCAATTTTTAGTGATACGTAAACTTTAATTAATTGAAATAAAATAAATTTAAAATTAGAGTGTTATTAAATTAAATTTGTATTTATAGTAGTGTTATAAATTTCACTGAAGATGTCTCCTTACTAATTTTCGTGGTAAATTTGAAATAGCTAAAGAAAGTAGAATCGAGGAAGGTAATAAAATATCATATTTACTAAATGAAGGACAAAATTATAATAATAACAAGTATACAACTATAAATGTCATACAGTCTTTTGTTAATCAATGTCTATCCAATTATAAAAAAAGGAGTAGATATAGGGATTTTATAATAAAGGAATTACACCATAGCTTATAACAAATATAGTCCTTGTGTTAGACTGCGACGTAATTTAAGTCACAATCTATAAGTCAAAAAATATACTTACTAAATTACTACTTATAATATAACAAAAATACATTTACACTAACATAGTACTTTTTGTGTAACAAAAATATACTGAAACTAAGTTACTTCACTTTTCTACAAAATTAAGGTCACAAATATAAAATCTGTGAAAACTGATGAACTATTTATAGTATTGCCATAAAATAAGACACAGAGATATACTACAATGTCAGAAAGAATATAGCAATATAACAATATGGAAAATATTTTAATTGTAAATTAAGGTGCAAGTCGTATCAAAAAGTAAGAAATTATGAATTAGATAAAGCATTTACCTCGGGAAAAGTCTTTATAATATGGAATTTGAACACTGAGAACGGCTGTACAAGCCCCAAAACGAGAGTTGTCATACTATTTATAAGGGTGTCAATTAGTATTTGTGGCAGCGAAGACCATTTTTCCAAAATTGGTTCTTTTAATTCCTGGGAGGTGGGATCTTGGGAGGGTTCTACGATGAGAAATTGCTTTCTCTAGACCATCCCAAACATATTCAATAAAATTGTGATCCGGAAAACTCAAGGATCAATCCATACGGCGAATATAGACTCCTTCATGAAATTCATAAGCAATGTGAGTTCTACGTAGTCCGGGACCATAACACCCATAAAAACTTTTCTTAGGCTTCTAGGATCTCATTCCTATAGATCTGAGAGTTGATAGTTCTAGCATCGAAAATGTACAGTGGCGTAAGACTGCCCATCTTATTATGCCACCACACACAATGATTCTTTTCTCCCCAAATCTCGATTTTTGCTACGTAGGAGGGATGAAAGCGCGCTCCATTTTCTTTAAAGGTGATGACTAGACGAGAATCACTTTGTTTGGTACAATTTGACTTAACACTGAAAAGAACAGGTCTCCATTTCTCTTGTTGTCTAGTACTGATGTTTTCGGCTGCTTAATATCCGACTTTTCTTTTGGATGCAGGCAAAGGGACGCACCAGATTGGACGCTGGACATAAAGGCCAGTTTGTACAAGACGGCTGTGGACTCTACGTGTGGAAATTCTTCTTCAAACACAGCCGCAAGGGCACGAAAAAGCTGATTCACCTTTGTCCAGCTAAGTCAACGTGTGTTTAAGGCCAATTAGTAGTCTGAACAGATATCATGCTCTGCGGTAACCTTGGCCGACCTACCTGATGAATGCTTCACGTGTTTAGAGTTGATTACATACCTGGAAGACCATTTTAGGACCTCTTATAGCCATAGAGTCACCTCCATTTTTGGGACTGACCAGCTTCAAGCCTGCCAACGGCTCTTTATCTCCAAGAATAATCTCAATGATTGTAAGAAAACATTCTCACTGAAAAAAAATAACTTGCTTGTTTTAATACACTATTCACAAAACTGCAAGCAAAAATCCAATATGATTCCGTATGCTTGAACGGTTTCATTTCAGTAGTTTTTCAAAAACTAACACTAAACAACATTTTTCATCAATTGAAGTTTGGTATTGTGTTTGCTACCGGTTCTCAAAATATATGAAATACAAATTATATCAGTTTTACTGGAGGCATTTTGAAATTATGACGGAAAATATATTTGTGACTTTAATTTTGGACATGTGTATAAGAGTGGTGCAAATTACACATCACATTTTTTTAGTGTTTTACACGTAAACATATATATGGAATTGCGGGCTGATCAATATGACGATTTCAGCTGCTTCATATATATTTATATAATGAGGGCTGAGATACATTTAGAAAGACATGTTGATAAAAATATGGATTTATTTACGATGACTCTCGTAACAGATCTTTCCCACAGAGCGTATACACTTACACATAAAAGCAGTAACAAAACGCACGTGCAAAGCTTATGACAGTCTAATGTATTTTCCTATCAATCTATAAAAGCAATAGTTCGTCATTTCACCACGAAATCTGACAAAACTACTCATTTTTGAGGAAATAAAGTTGCGCTTAAAGTTGTGTTTCCGGTAAGTTGATAAATTAAAGGAATTAAGTATCTCTCGAAGTCTTGGAGAGTTGAAGGCAAAAATTAATTAAAGAAAATCCCTTTTAAGAAAATTGAAACACTCTGAGAATCATCATACGTATACATATCCTTATATTTGTAAATGTTTATAATTAAAAATTCAGTGATAGTTCTATTGAAATGTCTAGCGTTTACTTTTTATATCTGGACTGAAATATCTTGATTGAAAAGAGACTATTTCATTTATTTGAGCCCACACGCAGACAGACACATTATATACGTTTTATTAAAAATTCACTCGACATAGAAATTAGTTAATTTCGGAATGGCATTTGATCGGAATATCTTAAATGATAAATCGTAAGGCATATGGGTCCCTTGATAAAGTAATGATATTTGTAAGAATGATAAAGAGTTTTGTCTGTGGTACTCCAAAAGAAGCCTAATACAATGCGGAAGAAATTGAGTATTGATACTTGTCTAGACAGAAGCATTCACTAATGCATGAATCAAGATTTTTAAAATTTGATTACATCACTCTAAATCGATTTGTAGTATTGATATGCTTCGAATATCTTTATAAAGTCTATCCTTCTGAAAGTATATACTAAATTATATTATTACATGTATACATAAAATTTACCTATATATTGAAGCTTTTTATTATTTAAATTTGCAATTCAACTTTAATAAACGCAGCTAAGGCAAAATATATAAAATGTAGAAGCAATTATGCAAACCTTTTACAACGTTTTTATTTGAAAAGGATTGTAGATTTTATTATATATGAACAAACAACTTCTCTCATATATTACTCCCTTTTTCGAGTATTTTAAGCCTTCATTGCTTGTGTGTACGAACTTTTTCAAGGAATAAGAATTTACTTACGGACTCTCAGTTCAATCCGTCATGTTGTTCTGAATGTTCATTTAATGCTTCTCTCTTTTTTTAAGCTACCTGTTTGGGAGAATTATTTTAATATTCGAGGGATTTTGGCCTATTTGTTTTTCCTATCGTCATTGTCAAACGAATATTTGCTATTTGCACAAAGTATAACTTTGAGATATTTTTACATGACAATATTCTGGCTGATCCCCATAGCGTATTTTTAGTGACCACAATTCACGGTACAAGAATTAGAGTCCCATAGCATTCTTTTTAGATGAAAATGAGGTTAGTAAACAAGACATAATAGTCAAAAATTCGAAATTTCCAAAAAGTGCACATAGCAGCTACTGGTTTAACAATGATGATATGCTAATTTTTCTAAATATATAGTGCCCCTAATACCTTTAAGTATCAGTTTAATTTTCTATTAAACTAAGCAAAGTCAATGGTATATGATACATTATCAACAAGGTATTGAACTAAAGAGACGTGAAAAATATTAGAATGACTGGTGTTTTTCAAGAAGATAAAAATATGAATATTGCTTATATTATTTAAAAAGAATTACATCGGAAATTAAGCTCAGTGTATTAACCAGCCAGAAAAGTACAGACCCTTAATGTATTTAAAAGTCACTTGAATGTATTCTTAAAAATATGGAAAACTCATGTTTGTCTGATTAATATCGTGTTTAACACTGGATTGTCCAAGGGAGTCATTTTGACTGATTTTTAATTTCAATTAGAAGAACAATTACTTATATAATGACACATTTTCTTAGAATGTCTGAGAATGTATTTTTTTCCAAGTGAAGTTTATTTTTTTATTGTTAATATTTACTAATAACTTATTATATGACTGTAAATAGCATAAAAAATATTAAAAATTAATTTTAAATACATTTTTTAACACATTAGTTATTTTTTCGCAATGCAGTCCTTTTGACTGCTTTTGAGCAATGTAGGTACACACAAGTAAGTTTAAGTCTTTCTAGTGTTAAGTTCCATTTTGTGAAATGATTTCAAGGAAAAATGATGTGCATAGATAATTGAAGAAAATAATAATTTTATTATGAAGAAAACATATTATTTTATCACAATTTACAAGGAGTCGGTACATTGGGAAGGGGACATTTTAGCACTAGAAAGACTGAAACTTAGCATGCACCGATATTGTACAAAAGCAGTCAAAATGATTGCATTTTCAAAAAAAAAAAAACTAATGTGTGAAAAATTTGTTTAAAATTAATTTTTAATATTTTTTATAGTATTTAAAGTCATACAACAAGTTATTTGTAAATATTAACGATAAAAATTTACTTCACTTGAAAAAAAATATATTCTAAAATATTCTAAGAAAATGTGTCATTATTATAAGTAATTGTTTTTCTGCTCAAAATTAAAAAGCAGTCAAAATGACTCCCTTGGGCAATCTAGTGTTAATATGGGACAATGGGAGAAAGTTTTTCTTCACCTCTTTGATTTTAACAGATAAATTGTGCGTGTATTTGGCAAATGTTTTTTGTGTCCATTTTAATTGGCATGTTTAGCACAGATGAAAAAGTTTCCAAAGCAGCATGGCCTCTGTTTATAGATAAGAAGGCATTTACTAGCTTATTGTTCATTTTCTGTGAGCTCTTCTTGAAAACTTAAGTAAAAACCTTCACAGTTTTCATAACATGATTCACATAAAAGTTCCATCTTTATACACTGCTTGACAATTGCTATGGAACAGTTACGTTACGTTTAGTTACGTTTTCGGAATAATTAAGAATAGACACTGGTTAAAGAAATGAAACTAATTACATATTTAGTAAGGACGATGTGCACTTAATATAGGGCAAAATGGTACATATATAGCTACATCGAAAAATTAAAAACTTAAAAATAAAAAAGATTCTCTTTGAATGATTTCCAAACAGCTACAAAAATTAATCTTCAGGACGGAAGGATGCAGACATGATTACTTTAGTAAGATGTGTGTTGACCACGGATACTAATGCACATCTTGCATCTGATCTCCATTCTCTTCACTAAACTATCGAGGAGTCGTTGGGGGATATTGTCTCACTCCTCTCTTATGTTGGTTTTGAGCTCTGCCACTGTATGGGGAGAGATGATTCTTTCTGCATCATAATCACCCCAGACATGTTCAATAAGATTTATATCGTGAGAGTAAGCAGGCAATTATATACGGAGAATGTTTTCACATTGCAGTGTGTCCAATGGCTCAACGGTTTTTTGCGGCCGCGCATTATTGTCCGTAAACAGAAAGCATGGACCTACAGCACTTCTAAAAATACGAACATGATCCAGAATAATCTCTCTGCAATACCGCTGCTATGTAACGCTTCCTCGCTCAAAGATGTGAAATGGTGCTCTGCCATTGTGCATGATGCCTGCCTACACCATCACGCCTAGGCCGTACCGAAGATGTTCGCAAACAAACTTTTATGCATTTTGTGTTCCACGCTCTCTCCACAGTGATTGGTGACTAGAATCACTTTTCACACTGACACGATATTCGTCGGAAAACATCATTCTAGACCAATTTTAGTGATTCCAACCAACATGCTTCTTACACCAGCGTTGTATTTCTCGACAATGGTGGGGTTGAAGTGGGGTGCAGGAAACAGGCTTCCATGCATACAAACTAACGTGATTTAATAGCCGTTAGATGCTTCTTACTGAAACATGCGTACCGGTAGCGGTTGCAAGGTTTGCAGCTATCTGGACAGGAGTGAAATTTCTTTTCATTTTTCCCACGAGGGCTACATAGAGATCCTTCAAAAATGGGGTGTTCCTACCTCGCCATCCGGCAGGCTTTCGTAAAGTACTTCCACCTTCAGCGGCCTTCTTCTACCGACGGTAGTTATAAATACCACTCACTTTAATGTTGCATAGAATAATCATTTTTACGAACACTCTGATGATACTTAGCAGAAATATTCTTTTAAATCCACTCTTCCAAGGTATTTGGCAGCACGGGATCTATGATGAGTATTTCAGCGGGCAAGGTGAATATAGTTTTATAGCAGTTGCGTTTTCAGCTGTCATTTTGATCGGATTGCGAAAATTGTCATTTTTATTTCGAAAAGTAGTTATTGTCAAAAGTTAAGTGTTTTTTTTGTCTGTTAATGAAGGACTTTGAAAACGATTTGACTATTTATTTTAAGTGAATAATGTATATAATTAATTTAACAATTGAATTTCTTTAATTAATTAATTAGCTCTAACAGATTAAATTTCCCAAAGCTGAGTATATTTTAAGTGAACAATGTATATAATTAATTTTACAGTGAAATAACTTTGTGGCACTTATAAGTACCAACGGTACACTGGATGATAGAGAAAGAGTATTTTTTCCCATTCTTGTGGTTTCTTGTGGTTTTTGTTGTGTTGTAGCGTCATTACTATAGTGTAAAAGAGTTATGGTGTTTTGGTACTTTTTTTATTTTAACTCATTTATTTTGCTTTTTTTTGTTTATTTTAACATTTAAAAAATTTTTTTAACATTGAATCTGGGCTTCTTTTTTATACCACACTTAAATAAAATATCTATTATTTAAAAAAATGAGCAACATTTTAATTTCTTTATGTGCAAATGAGGCATAAAAATAATTGCAGATTTTCAAGGTGCTATTATTACTATTGTTATTATTTCCTTTTCTTAGAATGTCTGGCAAAAATAAGTTCAGTCTTGAAGCGGCTTTGGACTTTTTACAGAACCTACCATCTGAAATCAGTGATGTAGTAGTAGATGAATTTTCATATGATGAAGTACCAGTAAGTAATCTGCTGGAATTTTCGTTGGTTTCTTAAGATGACGATCAAGAGACTGAACAAGAGTCAAGGGGCTGTTCATGTTAAGAAAATACAGCATTTCTTACCCCAGGATACAGTGCTTTGAAAAACATTCAATCGAAATCTCCCTCAAAATGCTCAACGTGTAATGAATTTTTGTGCATTAATGAAAGGAAAAATTGTTTCTTTGGATATCATAAAATTAAGTTTATGTGTAAAAGCTATTTTAAGTAAAAACATAGTAATATTAAGTGTCAATAATTTTCACCTTTTAAACGTGTTCCTTTCATGTTAATTCATTATCATCACTTCTAAACATTGCTATAAAATAAAAATATTTAGCACTTAGAACTAAATTTTTCTTCACATGCATGAGCCTTTTTATTTTCATTTTCAGAAAATGTTATATTATGTTAGAAATTGCTTTAACACACACCTGCACTCAACTACTCAGATACAAAAACTTAATTTGTTTTATTTCTATTAACCACAAATTATTTTAGGCTTGCATAAAATTCTTTAAATTCAAAATATTACTTGTATTCTTTAGTCGCTAGATCTGAAATAAGTCGCAAATCTGGAAATGATGTATGAAATTAGTCGCCATATCTGGATATAATTTACATGGAACTCAGAATGTAAATTTAAAAATGATATATGCAATAATCGCCAAATCTGGTTTTATCTGGTTGTCCTTAAATCAATTATCATATTCTGACGATCCTGAAAAGGACAATGGAACAAAATTAACAATTATTATATTGTCATCGATTCTTGACAAATGTGCAAATTTCAGATAGTCGATCTTTTAAGTGGGTGAAAATCGAGTTCCTAGATTTCAGGTACATACAGTGACTTATAAAGCGTGTTAATATTCGATATGAAGAATTTAAACGCGTCATCCATTCTTGGAGAATAAACAAAGTTTGATAAAAACTGGGTTTAAAACTTATAAAAATAAATGTTTAATCTTGTGACTAAGTTATTTCTTGTACCAAATAATTTATTTTATTTTAAAATACAACCAAGTTATAGCAATTGTTATTTACATAGATTTGCGGCTATCATTCTTTCTTTCTTAATTTACTTTAGCACATTCTTTTATTTCACGTTTTATTGTTTAGAATTAAATCATGTGTAAAACTAATTACCCTTTATGTTATAAATTTGATTACTATTTATTTGACAATTTTCAATATGTTTGCTTTTTAACATTATTTCTTGGGTAGCCTTATACATAATGGGTATTAAAATTGCTGATAATTTATTTTAAATATTTAGTAATAAATAATTTCATTAGTTTCAGAGATTTTTATATTATTGATTTGCTTTTGATTGTTACTTCATTTGAAAGTAATTTCTTCGAATAAAATAACAAAATTAAAGTCATAAAGAATAACACTTTTCTTATTTGAAAATATGATTATTTTTCATCTTAGATAACATGAATATTAATCTATTCCATTATGTAAATATTTGTGAAATTTATATACCCAAATTAAGTACCTCTTCATGATGCATTTTACTGATAGAAATTCATTCAATTAAAAATGAATAAAATTAATACTTAAACTTCGCAATTCACATTAAATAGTTTAAGAAAATGAAAAGCTATTTTTATTTGTTATTATCTACAGAATCTCCAATTGAGATTATTTCTTAGAAAATGAAAAGGCATTGCTAATTAGTTTCCAGATTTTGTCCAAAACATACTAAATCTGTAGTAATCACACTTCTTTGTTCCAAGTATTGCTTTCAAAACATTTCGTAACCTCAACAACATTTGATTTAAATTCATTATCGATTATTAAAAATAGTTTTGTGAAAACTTTGATTAGTACAGTGTTAATATTACTTCATTTTGAAAAAGGCCAAAGAGTGAAGAAAATAATTCGTAAAAATTAAACTGTAATTATATAAAATAATCTTTATTTAATAGTCCTTCTCTGATTTGAAATGTTATTTAAATATAAGCTTAGTATAATTTCTTGTATTTTTACTACAGTCGCATTTCCTGACCTAGTAAAACCAGTTTAGCAACTTTAAAAATAAATAAGTGACCAGAGTTGTATGTTTCTCAGCTATTCTAAGTATATTCTATTTTATAATTCAGTTCAATTTTGCTGGCAGAACCTCTCATGCTCTGTGTGGGCACCATTTAATTTCCTTTATGGATTGAAAAGTATGCCTATCAGTACTACTAGTATCTTAAATCAAACTAACAATCACTATCGTGCCTTTAAAATTCATTAATAATTTTGTACTGGTATGGTGTCATCTCTGTAACTTCTTTATCATATTTTATATTTATGTAGCTTTACTGCAAGTAACTTGTTGGTTTGTCAGTTTATAAAATAACTGTATTTTGCATTTGCATCAAATTTAAAATTTTAAAACGTTATTTAAAATATTGTTAGGTAATGAAATTAGAATGGTTTCCTTTCTCTTTAGTAATAGGTTCATTAAGCGCTACTTATTTAAAATTTGTTTTAGCGTGGAGTCATCTCTAAATTCTAGCTGTAGTTTTTGATTAATTTTATTTAATAGCTCGGAAAGCTTATGTTCTATTTTCGAAAAAGTTTAATAATTTATTAAAGCCGATGAATTTTCCTATTTTCGTATTTTGTATTCTCTTTTTATTTTGAATTTTCGAATTGCCAAAACTATCGTAGATACATTGATAAGAATAAGTATGTATCGTAGATACATTGAAAGAATTTTGTACATAATAACCCATAACTTCCAAAAGCCTGGTATTGTAGTTGAGGTTTGGCATATTTTTAGTTAATAGTGTTCACAGATGTTTTAACATAATAGTGTTTTATCTTGCAGAAGCTGAATATTGTTCTGTGGCATATATTGTTTGAACACATAGAAGTATGCGTCTACAAAAGATTATACGGTTTTAACATTGTTCATGAAGCTGTGTCTGGTAAAATACCCATGCAGCTGTTCATTTAAATGTTTAAGCATTTAAAATGAAAAGAGAAAGTTAAATTCTTTTGAAAACTAAACGTAGACTGAAACTTTTTCTGCCTCCTTGCAACCTCCAAACATCTTAATTTTAAAAATGAGCAAAGACAGAGCTTAAATAAAATTAGCATTCTCAAACGTAGCCTGAAGTATGAATAAGATCAAAATGAAAATGGTGCAGCACTTTTGTTATCAATGCAAATCAGTGAGAGAAAAAGTAATAAGGAATCACTTTGCTAGTGCTTTATGGGTTGAGAGATGTAAAACGCATAAAATAAAATGTGCATACATAAGCAAAACCATTTTTGAACAGATTCTCATTTGCATTATTTAAAACACAGCACATATTTGCTAGAAAAAGGTTGTGTATAATTAATTAAACCATCTTGTGGATTGCCAAACTTGACAGCGGGTAAAATAGCGTTTGAAATTTAAAAGTGAAAAGAGAGTAAAGAAATATGCTTTAGCACATTAAATGCTTCATCATTTAAAAAGGAGGACTTCATTTAAATCAATTCAGATTAAAACTGTAAGGGTTGTATAAGTATACTTTTACCATTTATAGCAGCTTAAGGTTTTAAATGGGATAGTGAATGTTTTCCCAATAAATACACATATACTTGCTTCTTTTGGAATTTTAGTGGTAAGTTTGATCACACCATTCGAAGAGTTTACCATCGATTAAACTTTTAGTGTATTCTTTTTGAGTTTTTTTCCCCTTTTCTTAGTTTCTGTATTTTGTAGTATTATCTTATTTATTAAAGCTTAGTGTGATAAGATTTTCCACAAATCTAGTAAATCATTTGTTCCTCAGCATATTGTAACGGAAGGAGTGCTTGAGTGTCAAAGACATCATGTGCGGCAAAGAGTTTAAAAAAAGATCAAATTGAGGGCATGAAATATGAGTTTTGGATATTCCTCTTCTGAAGGCCAAATTTTGGAGAGTTTGCAATTGGTAATAAGTTTTAATCTTATGATGTTTTCGTGTTTAATCTATTTGGTTATTTTTATTTTAGTGGTCATTATTTGGTTATTTTTATATTTTATAATTTTTAGTTATATTTATATTTATTTGGTTATTTTATTTTAGTTAATAATTTTGTTTATTTGGTCTTTTCATTTTAGTTGTATTTACATTTGTTTGGTTATTTTTTAATTTTTAGTCGTATTTATAATCAAAACTTTCAAAATGTCAATGTTATGATCTATGTATAAAATGGTTTAAATTGTTAAACCAGCATTGTGTTATCCCATACTATAAATAGCTCTTATATCAATAAATTTTCAATCCTTTACACTATTCAGTTTTTCAATCTGTTTTTATCTTTTGGCGTTTTGTAATTTCGAAGGATTAAATGCCTCAAAAGCAATTATTTTTCTTCTTTTAAAATTAAATTTGCATTTCAATGAGAACATAAAAATCTGAATAAAGATACTAGCAAATAAGTTCATAGCCATCAAACAAAAATGAATTTTATTATTTCGCCCTCAGCATTCATCTAATAATTTTTTAATAATTGAATGAATATTTTTCGAATAAATATGTTGGAATCTGAAAGTGCCTTTAAGAAATTACAATTTCAATACAATACTCTTTAATGTTTCCAGGTAATTTTTCTTTTGTTGTAGCATCTACTTTTTTAGTTTCATTGCCCCAAAATTTGACATATCTAAATGTTGAGACAATCCCGAATCTTACAATAATAAATTATAATGTATGGTTCTAACAAAACCATGGACAATTTTTAATATTACTTATATACCTTAAATGCAAATATTTAAAATAAACTTTTAAGAACATTCACATTAAAACAAATTAACCAGCAATAGCGCTTATGATATAACAAATAAATTGCAATAGACTTTTTGGAAGGGATTGCTCGTTTTTGTTTGAAAACAAAAAAAGGAAGATACTTAAATATTCAGGCATTATCTTAGTTTACAAGCTATGAGCCCATCTGCAGAATTTTTGTGCATTTTGGGACAATGATATTTATAAAATTCTTATATAATAAAAAAAGAATAGCGTATATCCTAATTTTAAAAGCCGTGGAATGATAACTTGGTATAAGTAAATGACCTAAAAATCGCTAAGTTAATTGGTTTTTTTACTTCAGAAGAAATCAGTTTTGTCTTTAATAGTTACATTAAAGTCATCTATTACTTAAATAAAATAGTAGAAAAGACTATAAACCTCTACGATATTTTAATTTTATTGAATCAAATGCAAAATATAATACTGACAAAAATACATAAATGAAAAATAATTTTTAAATATTTTTAAATTATATTGTTTTTTTATAAATTTAATTTTTGGGGGTTAAATTTATTTTATTTTTTAAATTATGAGAAATATCTCAACAAAGAAATGTGCAGTAGCGTAAATTAAATGATCTTGAGAAATTTTGAAACACGTATAAAGTAAGACAATTGTTTTGAATTTTTATTACGGTATTTCAGTATTTTTTAAAATCATCAATTTAACGATAAAATGTGCATCCTGTATGCATCTCGTTTTATTCTCCATGTCTCTGAATTAAAAACGCGTTCAGGCAAAATACTATGATATTTCGTGTCACTTTGATGTCAAATGTAAATATTTTCCTGTTTACATTGCACTCCATAGAAATATGTCTCAAGTACTCTAGATATCAAATAACTTTACTTTCAATTCTAACCAACACTGAGTGGGTTTAATTTATTTTTTATTTTTCTGTCTGGTGAAGAAATGTGACAACTCTATTTTGGATGTAACATCTTGTACTACGCATGAGTCAAGCCTTGCTGTAGATATCTGGAAAATATATGAGTTTTTTACAAGATATATGGGGTGTTTTTTTCTCAGGACTTTACATTTCTTACATATGAGAATAATATAGCGTGAAGAATACTTGCTCTTAAAGATATTCGTGATCGAAGATGTCTTTCATTATAGGTGAAATTCGTTTAATCAAGAGAAGTTTCTAGACTCTTTGAATGCATTCATTCATCTAAACTTTTACTAGCCATTATCAGATGTGTCTTTCATTTCTGTACTAGAAAAGCCGCGATTTCTGAAAATGATTATAGAATAAAGTGTTCCAAAATCTCTTCAGAAAATGATGAAATGAAACATGAATAAATTGCTTAAAAGTATTTAAAATATATTTGTGAAAATGATTATTAATGGGTATACTATCAGATTCAAATTTTGAGTTTTGATAAATTTTTAAAATTAGAACAATTTGAAACTCTAGTTAAAGTGGAATATAATTTAGAATAATCATTAGTTAGCACCAAAGTATTGTTGTATAGCATCTAAATAAAATGGCGAAACAAACAAAATATATGCTACATTTGTAATTTTTCAATCTTACAATTTTGAATCTTTTGATAATTTCGACAAGGTTTCAAAACTTCAAGTCTCATCGGTTTTTCCAATTAAAGTAGAGAAAAATGTTTGCAAATTACTTGTTACAATCATAAGATAAAAATTGGGAAATAAATTTGAAATTTCAGTTGAAAGAGTAATTAAAACACTTTTACAAATCCGATTTTACTTGGACCTGAACAAATTTTGAAGACTAATTTTGAACACGCGTGAATCAACTTTTATTTTATTACCTAACAGGATTCTGCTTATTCATTGACGAAAATATAATATTACTTTGCGCAGAAACACTTTGATTCTCCAGTTCTTCCATTTTATACAATAAGCAAGAAACATGTAGTATTTTTTATTTATATTAATATCAGAACATTGTGGTAAATAGTGAACTGGATTGAGGGCATTTATTATTTCCTTAGATGTTTTACACACTACTTTCCAAAGCTGTTACTCCTCGTGCCGCTTCTATTAGAGTGGGTATTAATAAAATACAACCACAAATCATTGAAACTACCTTACGTGTAATCTAGACTGTGTCTGAACTGTCTCCCAAACTTCAGGCATCATATTTTTCCTTAATGAAAAAATCAGTACTAGATAGTTTTTGTGTTTCACAATGACTTAAAGATATTTCCTAACCTTCAAATACAAAATAAAAATTTTGATATGTTATTGAGTGTCGGTTTGTTTAAATTTAATAAAAGAGTCAACAAATATTTAAAATTCAGCTTTAACTATTTTCTTCAAAATTGAATACTTCCGAACTTACTGATAAATAAAGTAAAGTAAAAGCAATACATAGTAATATTTATATGGAAATTTATAAATTCATATTTTGTGGATGGAGATGCTCATCTTTATTCTTTTCTAAAGTTTACAAACGTTATTAAGGCTTCAGATGAAGGTATGGTATCTTAAATATGAATTTCCTATTCTGAAATATAAGCTAAAATTTCATCAAGTAAGCGAAAGAGATTATTATAATATTCATAATTTGTAAGAAACCATTATACTTCCTCCCAAGTTCTTGAAATTTTATCTCAACACTCAAACATAAAACAACCTATCTTCTGAATCAACAAAAGGCAGCAACAATAAATTCCATTGTTTATATAAATGATAATCATGCTCTTAAACATTATAAGCACGTTTTTATGTTTGCACTCAAAACTCAGGTAGTTACAATAGTTAGTATGTTCAATCATTTCACATTAAAATGGCTCTTCTTAGCACACAGAAATTTTAATCAATATTACCTTGAAAAATGTATCGTGGAAGTTTCATCAGTCTACAATATTTCTTTCTTGGGGTTGGGATTTTTCCCCTTCAGAGTTTATACGCACACACATGCATGCATATGTACATATACACAAACATGCCTAAAACACACATATATGTATAAGAATGCACACATATACATACATATATACAATTATAAACTCTAAAATATTTTAAAATTATATAATAAAAATCACATTAATGTTCCATGAAAATGAATTTAAATTTTAAACATGAGTTTTGGCAAACTGTGGTAAGTTGATTCTTTTACCTTGAAATATACGTTATGTTGATGTAACTTAGAAATTTTCGATATTTTTTCACGTCTTATTTTCCGAAATAGTTGAAAATTACGTTAATTTCCTCAACACTTTTCAGAAAATAACTTCATTCATAAATAATTAAAACAAAACTTTAGGCAAATTTTGAAATAAAGAAAAATGTTAAGTAAAAAGGATCTATTAAATTTTGTAAAGTAAATGTTGATCAGTGAAGAACTTTCAATGATGTTTTAGTATTTGTGTATATTGCTATTTTACCTTTTATTACAAAATACATATTTTAATACATAAAAAGACTTTTTTCCCTTTGCTGGGTGCGCACTTGTGTGTGTGGTTGTGCAAGTGTAATATTTTTCTATATTGAAACTGAGAAATATTTAAAGGGAAACTTTAAATTTTATTTACTGCTTTTCAACTTTTAGTTCTTACAGATTATTCTTTTGAACTAAGGAACGAAAAATGTAAAACACAAATAATTTAAAATTTTCAGAATGTAAAATTTAAAGAGTTTGAAAAATCGAGGGTAATTTATTATTAGAAAAACTATTTGCAACAAATCTGAAATTGTTCTTAAGATTCTAATATTTTCAATGTAAGTTTTATAGATGCTAGACAAAACATTAATATTAAAGAGAATCTCAATAAATGCCATTTTTTATTTACTTAAGTTTTCTAAAAGTTAAATTTAGGTGTGTCAAAATTTAGAAATTGTTGGTGAACAGTCAACGTTCAAATTTGTAAGTAGCTTCGATTGTATAAAAAGCACCATTTCTGAGTACTTTGTTTCAACATGTGAGGCCAGATTTTTATACATGAAGCAGTTATTCCATTATGTATATACATATATAAGTGTACTGTCGACCTCGATTGTTCGAATTTGAAAGAACCAATGAAAACTTCGAATTGTCAAGAGTTCGAATTATCCGAGGGTAAAAATAAACTCCCAAAATACACGAAGAGAATATTTTTTCTAACACATTTAAATTTTAAGCTATATAATAAAATAATTCTACCCATAAGTATTTTAAAGTATTTTAAAAAGTACATATACAATATAAATATTAAACAGAAGTTAAAAGTATACTGTATTTAAAAATACATTTATATCAAACAACTAATAAAGATATACATATTACGCAGATAATTATTTTAGGTAAATAATCTGTTCTCTTTTTGTGTTATGGCTCAGTGAAACTATATTAATAGTTTTCAGAATAAATGAAGCTTTAAAAACGTCCATGAACATGATTTTGAAGGAAAAATTGAGAAATTTGTTTAGTGACACTTCAGCTTATGCCAGGTAATCGAAATAACTTCATTAGTCATCACATCAAAGAGGCTACATTACAGGAGACAAGCTGGGCAATACAACAAAAACACATAAGCTCCCAACCTGTGTTAAGTTACGCGGACAGTCGCCTAAAACTCTCATTCTAAACAGTGCGACGATTAATATTCATCGCTCACTCCTGTGTTTTCTACAGGACTCACCATGATCATTGAGTGCTTGAATTGTCAAAGGTTTGCAAGATCATAGAGTGTTGTATTCAATGCACCTTAATTTTACTGAAATATTGACGTGCCAAAACGTATTATTTTAGTTTCAAATATCAGAGTTTTCTAGAACTGAGCATACTTCAATTAGCGAGGGCTCGTATTATTCGAAAGTCGACTGTATATATGTGGGACGGCGTCTGGGGATGGTTCGATTTTAATTTTAAAATAAACACCAGAGTTAAATTAACCTAATTTATTAATAACACAACTAAAACATTACTATTTACAAGGTTTCAATAATTGCACGATATGAACTAATTCGAAAACACGTACTCTTTCTCAAAAACAGACCGATTTCCTCATTACCTTCGTTCAAGCTTTGGGTGCAACTCTCAGTTTTCTTTTCTGCCTTATAAATACATGACTCATCGTATCGCGCAATAAAACTCACGTGGTTTCGATTAATTGGTACCATCTCTTACAATAAAAATCAAAGAGTAAAGAAACTTGCATTCACCACCACAAGTTCAGCCATGCAGATCACTGACTCAGTGATTTTACATTCGCACAATAAAATTTCGACTCTGCAAAATTAATAATCGGAGATAAAATTCCAAATTAGACATTCAAATTTAAAAATAAGGATGCAACTCAAAAATGAAATATTAGCAAAACAACACATTAATACATATAATGTTCTTTTAAAAGATAGAAAACCCTTTTATAAAATACATCAATGGTGGTAAAATTTCATTAAATCAGCAATGAATTTGTTATCTTAGGTCCCTCATGATCACCCTTTCTCTAAATCCTTATCTATCTCTATAGGTTTGCTTTAAGCTTCTATTCTATGATCCCAAAGCTTAGGCCTTAATTTCAAGCCTGTCCCAAATTGTGTTCTCTGAATGACCACCAAGTCACCTATCTAGTAGTTGGGGCCTTCTTGCCTTCCTGTCATAGGTTCTTTATTCTCTGTATCTTGGATATTTTTCTTTGCGTCTTGTCGTAGTGGTTCCAATGTTCTTGAAATTCCTCCATCATTCAGTCCATCAGTAGCTCCACTCAGGCAAAGAAGGACTTCCTTGTTTCTCATAGTCATAAATTAATTCAATGTAGACCACTTAGTACTACGTTAAATGTACTATTTAAAATTCTTTGAAGTTGGTCTACGAGATTGGTCACTTAGTAGACTCCTTTATTGAGCAGCTTGGTCGAAGCAGGGTGTAGTTCAATGTATTCTCTCATTGGCCATTTTCCTCTGGGTACTCCGGTGTCGATTGCAAATGTGGATTTTTCATTAGTACAATGCCAAAACTCCAAGTAAAAGCAGAACCTCATCTATTATTATTCTTGGATTGCAAAATCTTTTGTGCAATTTAATTTTATCAAAGCATCTTCTGCGAAGTAGATTAACAGGATAAATCAGGTAAATTTACATAAAAGCATCACTATTGTGAGAATATGCTGATATTTCTTGTTAGTAGAAGGCAAAGGTGCGATAAAATCGACTGATAAGTACTTAATGGCAAATCCTCTTTAGGAATGGGGTTGAGAATCCATCTTTTCCTCTTTGTTGGGTCAAAATACACCTTTGATTAACCATTATTTTACCTGCTATCAAATTGGAAATGAAAAATACTTGTTTCTAACTCCTTCAGTCTTGGCAACGAATGTCCTTCTCATGTGCTAACAAATTATCTCAGTTGCATATCTCTTGAGTACATTATCAATTCACGACATAGACATATTTGTAAAATACTTCGTTTTACCGAAAATCTGAATATATTTATTCTCAATCAATGTCTCAAACTCTGAATCTTCATCCTAAATTTGTAATTACCACTAATCTTGGTATCATCAATGTTGGAGCTGGATATCTGCTAAAGGGCATCCCATGTTGCATTCTCTGGTCGGAACGATGCACAATTTCATAATCAAGCTCTTCCCGTAATATGCCCAGCATCGCGCTATGCAGTAACAAATCCTTTTGGCCATAGTCCTTTGAAACGCTGAGCAATCGATATGACTTTGAAGCGGTTCCCATAAGGTAGTGCAGGGGCTTCTTTAAGCGTTGACAACAGCAAGAACTTCAGAGTTCATAGCTGCTATGCTTCTCCTCTGCCGGAGTAGTTTTCTTAGACATGTATTAGACAGAGTGCAATTTTCCATCTTCTGCCTCTTGGGTAAGACGGCTCCGTAGCCTTGTTGACTTGCGTCCGTGTGCAAATTCAGTTTGTTTTCCTGCTGGAAATACTTAATACTGGACTTTCAGTCAGCCATTGCTTGAGATTTTCAAATGCTTCTGTTGAGGTCGTTCAAAAAGACAAATTGATTGTCGTTTCTAATTAAGAATCCTCAAAGTTTCACATGTTTTAGAGTATGGTGGAACAAATTTTCGAAAATAGCAAAGTAGGTCTAAAAGCTTTGAGACTTGTCGACAGTCCTTTGGTACAGGAAACCTCTTGACATATCGTTTTACATGAGGCGCACCGTTCATTTTCGACAACGTGACCAAAATTCCACCTTTCGTTTAAGCCACAACCACATTTCGCTTAGTCTCAACCCTTATCTAGGTACGACCTCAAACACCTTCCTTGTTTTTAAACCTTCTTTCTCATCTTTAGCTGAACGATCAATCATCCAAATAAGTTATACGTGTGGCTTTTCATGAGTCCTAAATGCTGTACATTTTTGGAATACGCTTGGGCTTGCTTTGGGGCCAAAGTTATAAATTCGAACTGTGTTTAATAAGGAGGTGAAATGTACAATCTCGTTTACGTCGACATGAAAACCCATTTTCAAGTCTAACGTGGAATACACTTTGGCGTCTTGCGGCTATATTATCCTCTATCAGTGGCAAGGGAAGCGATCCTTGACTAGTTTCAGTTCAGTTTCCTATAGTCGAAATGCACTTAAGTCTGTCGGTACGTCGCTTTCTTCTTCACTAGCACGATTGGACTTGCATATTCAGAAGGCTTATTCACGATTCCTTATCCAGCCATTCGTCGATCTGCTTGTTGACGGTCTGTTCTCCAGAGCGACAAACGGCGTGTATTTTGGTGGCTTCAATTATATCATCTTCGGGATAATTCATGGATATTTGTGTTCCAGATAATAGGTGTATAGCTGTTGGTTAGTTCAGAGGTTGCTTTCTTGTCTAAGTTGATAACATGTTAACTTTGATTTCGTCTTCAGTTCTTGCTTTTATAAACTATGCTTATTAACAAACCACCTTCTTCGTATTTTTATTGTCCTTTACCTTTTATCAAAACCAAGCAAAGCTTTTTCCAAAATGTCGATCCTATCACTGCCTGGAACTCAAATGCACCGCAGGGAACGACATGCCATATTGCAGATGTTCTCGTCGATTCGATTTCTTGCCGTTTAAATCATTTTGTTTTGACTTCCGTACTTTTTCCCAATCGGAATAACACGATAATGTCTTTCGAGGCTTCGGTGCTCGATGATTCGCTGCTTACATCTTCACGAATGAGCAAGCTGACTTCCAGTGTCGATTAGAGCCTCAAAGTCTTGTTTCGATGGTTGTTTTCCTGGTCTTAATTCATCTTGCGGGTCGAGAACAAGATCTGTACCAGGAGAGCTGAAGGATTTATTGGTTCCATGCCCTTGTTGCGCTGTACAATCCCCGGCATGAGCCTGGTCGACTGCAGTAGCCTTTACATGTTACCTGTTTGCTCTTTATCAATAGACTACCGTCGATTGAAAGCATTTCTATCATTCCAATTATTTCCAAGGTGAAAACGTTCTTGCCTTTGAGAACAATTGTCATTTATATTGTTCGATCTCTTAGCAAATAGTTTAATAGCTGGCCTACTATTTCTTCGGACATCCTCATAATCTTCAAATTTTCACTAGCTCAACTAGATGATTAATAGTGACCATTCCGTCAAAAGTGTTCTAGAAAATCACCACGGCACCCTCTTCTTCATTTGATCGGCTATAGTTAATTCTCGTAATTGGTCGTAGGTGTTAACTTTTAAGCTAAGAATCCATCCGTAAAATGCGTCTATGTAATTCGTGTTGAAAATCTTGCCATGTTCGTTCCATCGGACTTTTGGTGAAACAAAATAATTGACAAATTTTGAGATAATTTAAATCTTTAATAAAATCCTTTACATTATTGTAATCATTACTTATCAGTGGTTCTACTTGCGATCAGATAGGCAATTTCGACGGTATTAAACTAAATTGTTGGAACCCAATCTTTCGGTAAGAAAGTTGGTTTTGTGACGCTCAAATAAAGTAAGATTCAAACAATATCTTCCTTCTATATTAACATAGAAAGTTTCGTAGAAACAGTTTATTCCGATACTTGAACGTTTTCGGTGTTATTCAGCATACCGGCAGTGTGTTGCGCTTGTATTCGTAACTTCTCTATTCGTATTCTCGTCTTTCTCTCATCCCTTTCCTCCTCTCAGCCCTCTCTCAACCCTTTCTCTCAGCCCTTTCTCTCCTCTTCTCTTTTGTACGTTCCTCCGCACTATGCTATCAAACAACTTTTAACATCATCTTCACCGTAATCTGGGCTTTTACATTCAGCTCCTTTAACTTCAATTTTGTGATACCTGCTTCGATATTAAGATCCAAATCCTCGGCAGTGACACCAATCTGTTTACTTTTCATGAGTAGAATGCCATTTTATACTCAGAATGGTGACCCAGAACAGCAAATTTTTGCAATTTAATGAGACAGACAATTAAAATGACACATAAAAGTTTACTCACTTAAAAGAAACAAAAGATAATTTAGAAATAGTGCAATTATCAATTATAAACAATTATGAACAAGAAATGGACTTTTTAAAAGAAATTCGGAACTTAGAATCCTTTTACAAAACACAACAGTATTACAATTAATATCAATTTACATTTTTATTAAAAACAACCGCGTTCCTTCTCATTTATCAAAATAGATTACTAAGAAAAACTTGGAAAATTCTCGTGTAATCCCAAAACTAAAAGAACATCAAATATCTATGTCTGCAGTTGAACAAATAATAATTACTAATTACTTCGGAATTCAATTTCGGATTCTGGAACAAGAATATACACACAAAATCATTCATTATATAATTTTCTATTACACTGGCTAAAAAGGATACTAGCACAATTCAATGTAATTCTGAAGACACTTTACGTTGACCTCCAATGACACAGGAAATCTTGACAATTGCTGATCACTCCTGTCAATGCAGTTCCGAGGTTCTCGTCGGTGACCTCAATGATTAAGGTAATCCCGTTCAATTCGTTTAGGTATCTCGTTGAGTCATAGGCTTCCAGTTTGGTTGACCAACACCTGACATTGAAATTCCTTAGTTCGTGTTTCAACAAATTAATGGACCCTTTCCACCTATGGGCTATTTCTCCGCTAAAGTATCTCTGCATCGCTCATAAGACTTCCATGTCGCTCGTAAAATTTCTTATCCAGCTAGAGGCTTCCTTGATCTCTATTCGATGCAAGGCCAGGTCTAGGTACCTCCAGGAAATAAAAATCGATGAGGGAAGTCAATCTTTTAAAATATGTAGATAAAACTTTGAATAGTTAAAGATTCTCAGTCAGACCCCAATTTGTGGGCAGCGCCTAGGGAAGGTTCGATTTTAATGTTAAAACAACAGCACGCAGAGTTAAATAACCTAATTTATTAATAACACAACTAAAACACCATTTACTATTTACAAGGGGTTTTAAATAATTCGAGATAGCACCATTACTAATTGAAAACGTCCTCTTTCTCAAAACATGGAGAGACCGATTTCTCTGACCTGCCTTCGTTCAAGCTTTGTTGCAACTTTTTAGTTTCTTTTCTGCCCCCTTTATAAATATGACCTCTCATCGTATGGCTGGCTAAAACTCACGTGGTTTCGATTGGTAGTGCATCTCTTACAATAAAATCAAATGATAAAAGAAAACTTGCATTCCTTTCACCATATATACGAAATCTCTTACTATTATTTTATGTATATTTTTTTTTAAAAAATATTTTTAAGCCATACCTTGCATTCGTGATATTTTACTGTTGAAGAAAATATAAGCTTTCATTGCTTTCAAATCACTAGGCCGAAGTTTTTTGCAGTCATGGCTTTTATTCTTTAGTTATACTTTACTTTCTATTGATGGAAAGGTTAGGATATTATAAAGCAAGTTTATCCATATGCTACTCTAAGTCAAATTTGGCTTGTGTATAAATGTTCCAGTTAGGTTAATTGACTTTTCGTCATTTATTTGTTTTTAGTTCTTGATTCTGATTTTAGAACCTAAACCATATAGTCCTGTACATTTCAAGTTCAAATATTAAATTTTCATGCTTAGAAGAATTGAACTAGCATTAGAGTTGTAACTATTTTTATTCCCCGATTACATATTGTGTAACAGTTTATTTCATCTATATACTTTTGGCTAAAATATCTGATTGTAATTTAATTAATTATTCTCCTTAATGATTTGTAGCTTTTTAATATAAAAATGCGAATTAAAGTTGTTACGCTTAAACTTATAATTTCTTTGCTAAATTTTATTTTTAAACCATTTGCTTCGTATAAAAATGCCTTAAAATATTTTCATTTTCTCATAACTAAGAATGTTGGCAAATAAGTGCCTTGAAAAAACTAACTATTCGAAAAAGAAAATATGGGTTTTTCTTGAAAGAAATGGCTGGACAATGTTTATCACATAATGAGAAATGTTCAGTAATGTAATCACTACTTATCCTATAAAAATGTTTTAAGCAATTAACTGTGGAATATTTTCATAAAGATGTTATGAATGATTAGAGAAAAATTTTAATAATAAGCGAAACAAAGACATCTTTCTTCGAAACACTGTTAACATTATTATTCCTTTTTAAATTATTTCTTTAACAAGACATTCTTTGAATTTATTGGGAACAAATCAACGCTTTTCCATTCAATGTTTGAATATTTAATTATTCAATCTATCTAATTTTGTTAATGCTTTGGAGGACTAAAACATTATTTGATTAAAGATATGTGTACGTCTTGAGATGAGTAAAATAGATTCAATTTATATTGAAACATTTTACTTACTAAGAGGATCTCACATACCTTAGTATACCTTAAAATTATTTTTCTTACATTATTCAATAGTTTATTTTAATAATTTCTTTCTGGACCCAATCCGATACATAAAATTTTTCAAACTCCTTAAATAATAAGATTTTCTATTCAGCCCAAGATAATTTAATAATAATTAAATTATTTTAACAAAACTTTTGTTTCTGTGTAATTACAGACAAATAAGCATTTTTTTAAAAAATAATTTATTCTACTTAAATTTAATGATAACTCTTTCGAAAATTTGTGTGAAATTTATTGGCGTTTTATTAGATTGAATTATATAAGTACATACTCGTAATTCGTTAAGTCCTTCATTTGTTAGGTATATTAATCAAACACGTAAAAAATAACTTCATACTTGATTATAAATTTAGAAATTTTAGACATCTAGACATACTGACATTAGACATTTAGAAATAAGCAATTTTAAATATACGAGTGCATAAAGTCAATTTTTAATTCTCAAATGTATTTTAATCGATGTTCCTTCTTTTGAAATGTAACAGTCTATACTATTGTTTTAAAATAAAGTTATGTATTTTATTCAAAGAAATATGATTTGGCTTTCAGACTATTTTACCTAGGGAGCTATATAGATGTTCTTGTATTACTTGTTACAACACTTGGCGTCAGATTTTATTTATTAAATGGTCATTGCTTAGCTCATAAATGATCTCTCATGTCTACCTACTACTTTATGTTCATAGATATGTGATTAATACTGCTGAAACTCTACTTAGTGCCCATTGATATAGTATCGACCGTATTGTCAAATTAAAAGTTGACATAATTACCGCGATATAAGTCTATAGTAGAAACCGTTTCCTCGCATATTCAGACACGGCAGTAATAAAATGTAACGGCGACCTTTTGAAATAATGTCTTTTGTGTGGGTGAAAGAGGCAGAGATAATCTAATAATTAAATACCACAAACCTAGTCTAGTACATCGATTTGGTAATTTAAAGTGCATCTTCAAGACCAAAATATGATGAGATTTCTCTGAAACTGTATTTTATTTATCCATGGTTTGAAAATATTTTTAAACATTCTAGTTAAAGCTGAAAATTTGCTATCGTAAAAATTTATCAATGGAAAACAACAAAATAGTTTTGAAAAATCAGAGTATTAATACAATTCCAGGGAATCCTTTTCTTTATTTTCAAATGTATTTTACTGCCTTCAAATCAATGCACTGATCCACACTTGAATTGAAATATAGAATTTCCATAGAAATAACATTATGTATACAAACTCAAATGGCTGACCGACGGTAGCTTTGAGCATGGAAAGCTCATTGTGAGTTAACGTGACTTGGATGTGGAGAGCGGATTACCAGCACAGGCGTCGACCATGTCATATGGCCATATCTCAGAATGTCGAGCTTTATTGACCGTGTTAAGTGGACATTTAGCTTACCAGGATGGCAACTGGAAACGATTAATTATTAAAATAAACGGAAAAATAAAATAGATAAATCTTTTTAGTTTAAAATATAATGGACTTTGAATAATTATAATTTACTACAAGATGTCTGAAAGTATTTCTAATGTTATTGAAGTTCCGTTATATTAATATAATAATTTTTGAATTATTAACATATTTATATCAGTCGTGATTTAAATTCATCGATTTTTAAACCTTTATTGATAAAAGTATGGATGTGGTTTGTTTTTCACATTTTATTGTGCTTTTAAGCTTTAAAAAGTTTGTTTTAAAAGAAAACTAGTCTCTTGTTTTGATATAAATCAAGTTAATACATATCCAGCTCCTATTATTATGTTAATTTTGAAATTTATTTTAACTCGGTTTCATATGGTTTTTTCCTTTTCCAATTCTTACAAATTCTTATCTATTAAAGAGTTTCGTAAATTAACTATAACAGTTGATCTGCTTTAAATATTATTTCAAGATATATTCTTCTAAACCTTTTTGGATTAGGTTCTCATGAGAAACACATATTTTTAAGGTTTCATGGAGATACTGATTAAGACTATTGGCCAAATGGACCAAATGGGGGCCTACAATGCATACCTTAAAATAGAAATAAGACTCCAATGCTTTTAGCAAGGTATTCAATAACACTAAACTGCTCTAATTAAGAAAAAAGTACTTTAATTATGAAATAACATTCTACAGTAACCTTAATCTTCAAAACTCGTGTCATACTTTTCTACCAATAAACCGTGGAGAAATCAATTTTTGCCGTTTATCAAGTTTTCTCTTGTTACAAAACACTCTTGGATATGTTTTTACGACATAGTAGTTACACTTTTAATAATCTGTTTGGAAAGCCATCTCTTTTCGATAAAAATAAAGCTCGGGGTAAAATGTAACAAGATTTCGATGCGTTATACTCTTACACTGATAATGCGAGCAAACATGGTATATTCATAAATCAAGACAGAAAAATTAATTTGTTGATAGTTGGTGTAAAACTTTATGTGCGCAACGTTAGTATTTTATGATAAATCACAGTTTGAGCTTATATTTGGGGACAACAAGCTAGGATTTCTTTAATAATGTAAGTCTTTGTATCACATTGAAATTGGTAAAAGGAAGAAAAGAAAGGTCTTTAAAAATTTATTTACTAATTAGAGTTGGCCATAGCAAAATCAAAAGTAATATTTTAAAATTTATAGGTAAAATAAATAATAGGTATAATTACCTAAAATTTATGATATTAATAAAATAATTTTTAAATGTTTTATCAATGCAAAACACTAAAAAGGAAACAAATTATAAAAGTTTTGGTGAAATTTTATAAAATGAAAGTATAATGCCTTAAACTGATTGGGAATAGGCTTATAAGTATCTTAAATTTAATTTAAGGGTACCAGGAGTTATATATACTCGGAAGAGTAAATGTAAAATATGACTCACTTATTTCATTTAGTTATAACATAAAAACTTCTGTACAGCATGATTTTTGTGATCTTATCAGAATATTATAGTGTCTGTAGAAATGTAAAAATATTTTAATGCATTTTCTGTTAGTCGTGTATGTACGAGATCATTATTCCTTATGTTTACATGCCAGTTCCTTGGCGCGTTTTCATGGAACAAAAGCGCTATTAGAACATATTTTCTCTTCATTCATATTTTGTCTGTGCCTTTTTCTCTAAGCCATCAGCAACCAATTGGCCTCGAGTTTTCGACATTTGGTGTTACTTT
This sequence comes from Trichonephila clavata, assembly GCA_019973975.1. Classification (NCBI taxonomy): domain Eukaryota; kingdom Metazoa; phylum Arthropoda; class Arachnida; order Araneae; family Nephilidae; genus Trichonephila; species Trichonephila clavata. The sequence goes on along the minus strand of BMAO01007964.1, from coordinate 7,121 downwards.
ATTTTCAGGTGACCGAATCATATTTAAGTTTTCATAGTTTTCACAAAATTTTCCTATAAGTTTCCTAGATTTCGCTAGTTTGCTTTTATAGAGGCTGATACGTTGTGTCATTGTTTCAATGTGTTTTGTTGAAAGTGGTACAGTACTACTTTCATTGATAAAAATTCATTGCATTGTGTAAATACATGAAAACAGCTAAAATTACTTGGCCATGCAATTTGATTTGTTTAAAAATTATATCTTAATCTGTAAAATATTTCTTGCACACTATAAAACATACACAAAACAAAATAGTATACTTTGGCAAAATATTAAGATAGTTTCTTTAAAAATTATAAATGCATAATTTTCTTTTCTTCAAATATGGTTTTAAACATTTTTAAACCCATGTGCTTGATACAAATAGAATTCACTATACACCAGTGAATCTAGATTAAAATAAAAATTTGTAACTATGTAGTGCAATAGTTTTCTTTAACAGTGTACCTAAAGCAAAGATTTAGCCATTTGAGAAAAAGAAAAACTAAACATTTATTACGTTTTGATCGTTGCATTTATATTAGGATTATTTTGTCAACAAAATATAATATTTTTATTCTTAGGAATCAGAAAAATATAAGTAATTTTATCTAGATTTAAAAATCTTTTTGAATAAATTTAACTATCATAAAGATGAAAATAAAATTTATTTAATCAGGCATTTAAAACAAGTTGCAATTAACACTGCTTTTCAAAAACAACATGGTATAAATTACTGCAGGTTATTTAGAATATTGAAGAATATATTCAAAGATTAAAAATTTATAGAAAGATAATAATATAATTAACGTAATATTCGTTCTTAAAACTATAAGTAAGACACATAATTAATAGATAATTCTCTTCAAACTAGAATTAATAGACAAGGCTTCATTCTTGAGATGACATCTGACAAATTGTCTACATTGTTTGTTTTTCAAAGCTTTATTATTTGAAATTAATTAATGGCCAGTAAGTACTGGCCAGATTACTGGTTTATTCTATCACTAAACTGATTGGAATATATGAAGTGTATCATATTTTTGATTTCGATAAATAATGAATTGTTGTTCATTTATTAAAGTGCTAATTAATTATAATAAAATAACTCTTAAATAGAAGTATTTTATGAATTGTCGTTGAAGTGAACATTTGATGAATATTTTGATTAATTACAACGTAATTTTAATCATAGATGATAGAAGCATCACATTTTTGTTCTAATAAATCTATGATATTTATAAAAATGTTTTAAATAGAATTCTCAAAATATTTCTTGTGAAAACTGTTATCAGGATATTTTAAAATTATGAACACATAATGCTCTTAAAATAATTAGAATTTAAAATTATTCTCGTCTTCTCTTTTGTGCAAGTTTGATAGAAACTAAAGCCAGTTTATATAATTATGAAATTCATTTTCAAGTTCGTTTAAATTTAACCTAATTAATTTTAACTAATTTACGTAATAGTATAAAATTAGCAAATATTTAGCTAAAAATTTACTTTCTTCATATGTTATGTAATGAACAGTTGTTGAAAATTGATAGTGGTAAATATAATCGAGTGGTCCTGGTCAAGAACTTGTGGCTAGCATTGTTTCTGTCGTTTGCAATTTTGGTGATGAAGTGTCATGCTAGCTATACGAACTGATTCACGTTGAGTATGTCTAGGTTAAAGAAGTTAGTGTGGTGTAAAAGGTAGGGAAAAGATGTACCAGCTTCGATGTCGTCCTTGCCAGTTGTATGATTAAATTTCAAGTCACTTTGCCAAAGCTTTTACTAATTTCAAGCCTTGACTTTCTTAAACAATAAAATTTAGTTATGAAAGTGCTTCGCTAAATACTACATTTTACATACTAATTACTACTACACATACTTAGCCAGAATAAAAACTATATTTCTAGTATGCTGTCAAATCAAATTTATAACAAAATTATCGTATTATAAGATAAAAAGTAGCTTAACTATTTTTAAAAATAAATTATATGTTTTAGGTATTTTAGACGAAATACAATAGTTGATACCTGTTAAAACTAAGGCCTTCTCAAACTTTCAATAATTGTGACCCAAATTTTTCAATCATAATTTTATCACGCCCCTTGCAATAATGTTGCTTTATTTTCAACTACAAATACTATTTAATTGTCATCATACAATTAACAATATACATGATAAATTATGCATGTTACTTTAAATAATTAATTATATGTTTTCTTTCTCAATTTTAAATCGGAACCAAGATTGCAATAACTGTTTAATTAAAATTTATTTCCCCATCATCCATTTTAAAATTACAAATGTCATTAGAAAAATGAAATATTTCAATTCTCAACCAACATCCCACGGACCTTTTAAGTATTTGAGTCATAACACCGTACTCATAGAGAAGTGCTTTTGTTTATTAATGAAAATTTAGTGAAAATTCTTTGTTAAAAATAAAATATATCAGTTTTTACTATCTGATGTCATATGGGTGCTAATTGATGTTTTCTGAATAGTAGTATATAATGAACAACAGTGATAACGAATAATAATTTTATGAGAAATAATTTAATTATCTTTCATATAGTCGCAAGTGAAAAGTATTAGAAAATAAGTTGTTTCAAGATGATGAAGTGAGCTATTTTGTATTGAAAAGCAAAGCGCTGGTTCAGTAATTTTAGTTGTCACGAAATATTAAAATTACCAATAGTAGAAATCATTCAATGACACTTTTCCTCGAAGTTTCCTTTCAAGATAAATGGAAACTTGAATAAATCTTTAAAACAAAGAATATCGATGGTATGTCTTAGCGATAACAAAGGCACCCTTTGAAACACTTATAAAACATTCAGTTACCATTTGACAGATTTTGATGTAGAAATTAGAGGAAAGAATAGTCAAATCTTCTAATGAAAAATCAGTGACGAAAATAAAAATATAAAAATAATAATTAAAGCAAAATAGGGAGTTATATTATTTTATCGAACCCGTTAACGATTTTCTATGTTGTGCCAAGTCTTAACCCCATCATTAATCTTTCATGCTTCATTACCCATTGAATAACAAGCCCATGTGCGGCCCGGCAGAAAAAGTTCATGAGTACCTCTGGTCTAATCTGGTGCTCTTTATCATATCCATTACGGCATTCTCGCGGGCGTCCGTGAGTCTGGGCAACCGATAGGACGTCTGCCAAACATGTAAGTAATGCTGGCCTCATACCAATTCAGTCAATTTTAGTCCGGTCGATGCTGCTTTAGCTATCAGATCATCTTGAATATGCACGCGTGCTTTGGTTGTATTCACATTATAAGTATTTACGGCTGATAGATTTAAACAAAGATATAGTGCACCATAAGTCGTATCAGACGTTTCGACGATAATAAAGAATCCGCTCGAAGTACACAGACAGAGCATGTGGTACCGAAAAGTAAATCAAAGGAAATATTCTGAAGAATAGCAAATTTTGTATTTACCATTACTGATGAACAAGCCCCAGGTATGTTATGTGAAAACTTACAAATCCGAGTAGGAAGTTGTTTTACCACGTCATTGAAAATCATTTGGTTTAGTATAAATAAATTTTAAAATGTTTTCTTTACAGTTGCAGTTTAAGGATACATTCAAAATAATTCAGAGGATCTCAACTGCCGAAGAAAGGTATTCATAGATTTACATCATTGGAGTAAATTAAAGTGATTTTCATAATAAATCCTCGTGAATTTGGGCAGAAGAGGTGGATGATGAATTTTCAACAAATTTGAAAACCAACATTTCAGCCTACTATATTACCCCATTTTCAACATCTTATCTTTGTGAAACCAGATTTTGCAGTGGCCTCTTTGAAGGCAAAGTATAGAATCTCAACAATATACAAAATAACTCAAATGTGTCAATTTTATAATATTAAGTCATCCTTTGAATAATTTTCCTTTTAAGAAGATCCCACCAGGGTCACTATGTCGTATTAATTTCTTAATTGGTATGAAATAGTTAAATGCTTATTTGATACCAATGCATTAAAAGTATGTATTAAATGTACTTTTGCAATTTTATTTTAAAAATAAAACATTATTCATGAATATAATAGCTGAATGTAAGGAGAGTAAAATAATTGCGACACAATGTACAAAAATACAAATCATTTCTAAATGAATGGTTATATTGTAAATAGTTTTTAAGCAATGTATTTTAAAGCCTCTGGAATGAGCATTTAGAGTTAATGTTATATAATGGAAAAATTCCGATGAAGAATCATTGGTATTTTAATATTTAAAGCGAGGCTTAATGTCTTAATCTCAGAACAGAGCGCACTCGATATAATTAATGGGCGTGCAGTACTCAGTCCTGACCTTTTTATAATGTTTTTAGTGTACATGAAGTAAATCGTAATTCCAGTAAATAATTTGAGTAGAAAGTATACTTACCTATTTTCAAGGACTTTCATTTTCTTCAATTAAAATCAATTTAGAAAGAATCAATAAAACTGAATTAAATTAATCAAATGTGCATGACATAACAGGACGCAAATCACATACTCTTTTCATTAATACAGAATGTGTACAACAAAACTGTGATATTTTGTTCAAATTATTTGTGTCTTTGATGATCATTCATATCCTGCAACACTGAACTTTCTTGTATCTTTTGACAGAACTGGGGTGTCTTGTGGTGTGGTCTTCTGTGCTTTGGTGATGAAAGTTTTGGAAGCATTTGGAAATTTTCCTTTCCTTTCATGTTAATCGCTTTTCCCGTATTAACTTTCGATATCATGAGTGATGTGCATTATTTCAGCAGGTTCTTTTTGTAATCAGGAATTGAAGTGAATTAAGTCAGTGCTTTTCTTCTACAGCTTCATGTACAGTATTTCAATAATAATTACAGTGGATTTTAATTTCCTAAAATTTTTGTATTCTGGATCTATATTATATTTCTTTAAGAAAGGTCGTATTTTGCTTTAAAGACAAAAATATCATCGTGGGGGAAAAATATTTTTTTATTTGGTTGTAGGATCAAAGATTGAAGCTTTTATTTCTGATGACATTATATCGCGAGTGCTATATAAATTATATAAGTGTGTAAATGTGTATTTTTTTAATATGTCAGAAAGTATTTTGTATGCGTTTAATTCATTCCAGTTGATTTTTTTTTAAATATTTTATTTTCGATATACTTACGCTCCCTTTGTCGGGTGTCGCCCCAGAGCTGCCTTACACTTGATAAACCCTGTGTTTAAAAACCAAATATATTTCCCCTTCAAACGTTGATAGTGTGTATAGGTAATAACAAGAAATAAATTATAAGTAAGTGTATTATCTGATAGTTTAATAATGGGAAAAAATATTTTTCTGAAGTTCGTAAAATGTACACACGCGCTGCACCAAAACACACATAAACTTCTATTTACACAGAGATTTTAAATTATTTCTTCAAATAAATTTCTATCAATTTGTTTTCTTAATTTTGTTCCTGGAAAATGTTACACCCAGGAGAAAATTTCACTTTTATGTATATAATAAATGAAGTCTGATTAAACATTGCAATCTCCATGTTTCATACAAGTTGGTGTAATGAATTTCAAATCTGTCTATGACTCCTTCATTTAATTATGAAGCGTATCATGGTTTCAATAGTTATATTTAATTATTCCTTTCTAATGCCACACTATAAAGTGGAACAGTTCAAGCAGCAAGCTTTATGGTTTAGTTATTACATTCGTTAGGCGAAATGGTACCTAACCCTGGCATTTACTACTTTCCCAAACTGCAGGTACCAGCTTGAAGGAATTTGGTATGAGGCCAAAAGCATGCATGGCTGCATGCATGGACCCTCCCATGGTATAATAGTGATATCGGATTATTTATTTGATGCTATGAAGGTAATTCACTCTATTTTCTTTAGTTTGATATTGTAATGAAAAATAAATAAAATTATTCTTTTTGAATTGCAAATAACCATTTCGTAAATGAAAACTTAACCGTAGGGATTTATATTGTTTTGATCACATTGTGTTTTTCAGGGTGCAACATGCAGTTAAAATTTCAGTGGTTATCATACTCTATAAGTATAACGGATAAAATAAACATATCTTTATATCATTCTGAAAAACTTCTGGTTTTTAAATGCTTAGTCTTCGTATTATAAGGACAAATAAATATATTTTTATTAGGTTTTCAGGTCCTTTTTCTCTGGTACAAAAATCTTAACAGTTCTTCTATACAGAAATTAAAAATATTCTTCATTAGCATATTTATTTAAGAAACTTACAAATGGTAAATAAAGTGAATGAAATCTTTTGTGATAACGTTTCACAATAATTAATGATTTGATGATTACCTATTTCACCAGTTTTCAATATGGTGGGTGATCGATTATTTCACAAATCAGGTATTCTTGTGATTGCCGTCAGAATTATCCAAGGGTGTAAGTAATATGAGTGCTGTCCGTGCCATCTAATTCAATTCATGAACATATTACCTTTATAATAATGTAGTGTCTATAAATTCATTTCCTGTCCGTAGACTGATCATTGAATTAGTGAATGATAAAATACAGCCAGACAGGCAAAAATTAATAAGCTGTCTCTGTTTTATATTTCTAACGATTTAAGGTATCCGACTACATTTGGAGCCGTAATTTTAAAAGTGTACAAGCAGAATATTTTAAACTTTAAGACCTTAAATTGAATAAACTTATAAAATTGTGTTAAAATATTATTACAATAACATTTATAAATGCAATGGTAAAATGAACTAAAAATATTTTCATGATCTCATATGAACCTGAAAAATGAATATTTTGCAAACATATACACTGAAATTCTTCTATAAAATTATATTTTGCTTACTCTTGAATAGACTTCTCAGGACCTGAACTACGACTTTTAAAGGATGCATTATTTAGGAGTTACCAATTTTAAATAGTATCAGTGTTTTCATTAAAATTTCTCTCAGTGTATTCCCCAAATGGATAAATCCCTTCTAAATTATATTTCAAAGCCATACAGGTTCTGGAAAGAAGTCTGAACTATATAGGAAAATCATGTGCTACAAGCATTTTCTGAAGAAAATATTGAAAATAAATAATTCTATGCTCATTTTTAAATGCCATTTAATTCAATTTT
>BMAO01007963.1:0-21530 GCA_019973975.1 Trichonephila clavata | reverse complement strand
ATAGTAATAAGTAATAACTATAACTTATAATTAATAATAGTTGTAATTTATAAATAGTTTATAGCTAATTTGTAGCAATTAATAATAATTTATTCATAGCATTATATTAGTAATAAATAACTATTAATTCAATATATTTTGGTTTTGGAAAGAACACATATTTGCAGAAAAATTACGCATGCGTAAAGGAAATCGCTAGCTAAACGCATTTAAAATTATTACATTCACCAAACTTCATTGATGATTATTAAAAATAACCAGTCTCAATGGGATAAATTCTCACAAATAATTCATTTTCACCGACTTACTTGATTACTGTTAATAATCATCGGTGTTTATTAATAACAATCGCTTGTCCAGAACATAACATACGTACGATTACATACTTTAGAGCAGTAACTTAACAAAATTCATTTTCTCTCAAAAATTAAAGCGAAATTTTCAACTCTTAAGAAATATACATGTTCCTCTACGTTTTCACAATATCGAAATATTATTGTGTCAGCATGGATTTAAGTAAATGACATTAAAACAAACTTTAGGGAAGCTTAAGCATCTTATGACATAACAATTGGATGACAAAGCTTACTCAATAAAGAGGCTTAGCCATAACTAAAGTAATAGTTTTAAAGTTTACATGGCACGGCGAAGGATTAATTTTGAGATTTTCAAGCAGAGTCCTTTAGATGCGAAAAACATTGGATTGGATGTCACTTGGATTCATTTTTTTCTACTGTACGATTCCATAGCGCTATAATTTTTCTAAACAGTATCTACAAGGAAAAAAATACTGCAGTAATTGCGTCTATTATACAAACTTGGGGTTTCTGATATAGTATTATTAATAAAACAGTGAAATAATAATAATAAAACAAATTAATGCATGTCATAGAAAAATCCAGAAGTTTTTTGCTTTGGAGATAAACGTATTTTCTGGAATATTTTAAGTTAACGGAAAAAAAATTCTGTTCAAAAGAAAATTTTCAAAGCAGTCATTATTTAAGCACCGACTAATCTAAAAAAGTTCACCATCAGACGTACTTTCATTTTATTGCGAGCAATCAAACCATTGTGAAGTGATTTATTGCTGTTCTTATGAAATATGTTTCGCTAAGTATCTAGAAGTAGTGATAGCTCTTGCGGCAAAGAGGGGGGGGGGGGGCGTAGTTAAATCTCAGAAAAAATGAAGCAAAAATTATTAATTATCAATTTGTTATTTTAATTGTTATATTATTAAAAACTTTTATTTTACAACTTCTTTTTCAATATACTGTATTTGATGTATAAAGTTGAATATTATTACACAAATCCTCATATATTACATATGCACTGAAAAGAGGGGAACGCACACACACAAAAAAAGCTGGGTATCAAAGCTTGCGATGAAATAAATGATATGGGCCACATGCACTACTGGCCATTAAAACTGAAACATCATGTCCATGAGGGATAATATAAATGTCAATTTCGCGTAAAAGGAGATTCTGAACTACCTGGACACACAGGGTGTCGTTACATTGGCCAGCTTATTCACCAGATCTTTCACCCATTGAAAACATCTAACCATATATTGTTGAGAGACTGGGAAGCCAACACACTTTCACCGCAACGATTGTTGTGTGGCTGTGGCAGCCTTATGGTTATGGTCACGAACTGGTAGCCAGAGTTTCGCGTGTTCGAGTCTTGATGCCACTGAACACCCATCGTGTAGAGGAAACCCGATGCACCTTAAATATCCTACCTTTGGTAAGGTGTGGTAGTTTAGAGAGGGGTACCAGCTCAGGTTTCGCCCTCCAATAGACCTCATGTTGCTTTATAGTGCGACGTTAGTATAACTCTCACTAAGATTGTTGAAGTGTAGCACAGACATAAATCATCACGGAATGACTTTCCCTCATCTGTCCTCCGTCCAGTAGACTCGATGCCTAACCGGATTAAAGCCTTTTTAGCTGTCGGGGTAGCTGGTGTGTGTATAATTACAGACCTCATAATTCTCAAAGAACCTGCAAATTTAATTATATTATCTTCCTACCATTTGCTTTCATTCCTGGTGTTACACTTTTAATAGCTAGTACAGGGAAGGGCAACCAGTGGTCTGCAAAAAGTTCTTATGTGGTCTGCCAAGACAGTCAGAAAATCCGTTTTAAACCTAGATTTCTTTCCCCTGCGCGATCAAATATTCGTATTTTATTTTTTACTATTAGGAAAACAAAGTACCTGAACGTGTTTACACTGAGGGATCATCTAAAGAGTTTGGAAGGCGAGGATTTTAAGAAAATTGAGCCTTAATTCAATCTGCTCTGTTATCTCTTTACTGCTGATATAGCACCTGGGGAGCCTCGAACTTAATTGACCTGGTCAGATCACAATGTGAAAAAAATATTTCATACTATGCCATTGTCTTTTAAAAATCTTTGTCAGCAAAAAAAATCCATTTAAGAAGAAATTTGAGGGGATATTGTTCTTTATGTTTTAGTCGACATATATTTGTGAGCAAAACTTTTCTTGCATTAGGATCAACAAGAGTAATTATAAAAACAAGCTGGGTAACATTGCCGGCAATTTGCAAGCTGTGATGAGAATTTCAACAAGCAATCTCCCTCCTGATTTCAAAGAGTGTACAAGGTACATTTGCCTCATTTAACTGATTCTAAAATTAAATATTCTTGCAGCTATAGACACTATGAAATAAACACAAAAATGAAATCGAATAAAGTGCCACTATTTTATTTAATATATTTATTATTTTTAATAACGAGTGCAATCATTTTAAAAAAATGCGGCCCTCGGATATTATCCGCTCTCACAATGTGGCCAGCGAGATGAAACAAGTTGCCCACCCTTGGGTTAGTAGCATACACACCGAAAATTCATGCTAAATTTTGAATTTTGCACCATTTTGTGCGGTAAAGCGTTACCAAGAGGATAAAAAGACCACGTGATAGCTGACAATTCAGGATTATTAAAATGGAGCACTATACGAAAATAAAATGCATATTCATTGTTGAACAATATTTTAAAATGTACTGTTCGTGGAATTTCCCGTTTGGTTATCAGAATTGGCCACCTACATCATACTTTTAACCACGTTAGTTTTTTCCCCTTGAGAATTTGATTTTAAGTTTACGTCACAAGTCCACTATACCATTTACGCTTGAAGGAGAAAAGTGAACTGTGTATCAACGAAATATAGTCAGCCACATTAAGCTAAATGCGGCCAGGGAAAATGTAATCTAAAGAATGCGTTATATGTCAGCAATGCTATGTCTGATACGTTATTCCATGTATAACTCTATACTACATGTGGTTATGCAAAATAATCGAAACACATGTGGATAAAAGTGACATTTTTGAATGCGCTTCGTAATCATTAAAATATAATAATAGCTACCAGTTTTTTTATATGTAGAAAAGTATACATTCTGATAGTATATGGTAACTATATTGAAGTTCTGTAAGTCGTGCAATTTTTTCAAATGCGTGAAATATCGGACCTCTCAGATTTTCAGAGAGATCAAATTGTAGGTTCCCGTCTAGCTGGAACAAGTATGACCGAAACATCCCTAATTTTAGATGTTTCTATAAGTACGGTATCTAAAGTCATAACTTCATACGCAACGTGCCAAGACAAGATCGCCAAAGCAAAGTAAAAGGAAGTAAAGAGAAACTGTGTGAAAGAGACCGACGGGTATTGAAGCGGATTGTAATGTCTAAAAAACGAACAACTGCAGCAAAGTGATCTCAGACCCTCTATCAGCATCTGGATTCTCCTGTGTCATAATTAGAGTTAGAAGGTACCTTCATAAACGGAATATTTACGGCAGAGCAGCAATTCTCAAGCCCCTTGTCACAGAAGATGTTAATGCCAAACGTCGTCTACAGCGGTGTCACACTCACCTGGTCGATTGATAAGTGGAAGAAAGTAATATGGTCCGACGAATATATCATCTGTCATACTTTTTCCTACAACAAGATGGGTGCACGTTTGGAGGACATTTGCACATCCGTCTGATCCTTTTAGTCTCCTTCCAACTGTCAAGCCCCTCAGGAGGCTCACCTTCTTTAGGTGACTATGGGTGTCACAATCTCGAGGTGCCCTAGTGATCTTTTCCTTTTCCCACGGGGTTTACTGTCTTTGGTAAACACGGGCTTCACGAACCCGGGGTACCCTAGTGATCCTTCTCTATTTTCGACTCTCTTTCTTGTCATTCAATTCATTCTCTCTTCCCGTCTAGACCACAGATATTAAAACAAATGTTTGGTGCACTATAGCCGAAATCGGCTCTTGCGCCAAAAAACCCCAAAATCACTCACTCCAACTGTCAAGAATGGAGGTGAATCGGTCACGATATGGGTAGCCGTATCGTGGTTTTCTGTTGGACCAATCGTAACTCTGAAGGGAAGGATCACTGGGTAGAAGTATAGAGAAATTTTAGCTGTGACCAGGTCCATCCAATGCGTAAACTTTGCTTCCTGCAGGAGATGGAATCATCCAGGATGATAATGCACCTATCCACGTAGCGGGATAAATCATGGCTTGATCAACATGAGAATGAGTTAAACATAAACCTTGCACACACAGTAAACCTGAATTCAATATATTTAAACCATATTATGGTTTATTTTAGAGAGTAGAATCGAATTTTTCCACCGGCATCTCTCCTAGAGCTTTCACAATATCTCTATGAAGAATGGTACATTAGTATGAATCGATTCCTTGGCGAATCCTAGATGTATTATATGCCACACACAAGGGCTGTCCTACATCATACTAATAAAGTATTTCTTATAAATCTAAGGTGTTTCCATTATTTTGATAACAACCTGTATATACGTTATGAATCAATAAAAAAAATTCTACGATTTTTAATTATAAACCTGCGTCTTTTATAAAATTACTTTTGCGTGTGTGTGTGTGAATATTGAGACTCCCTAAATAAAACAAATATTCTTTTTTCCATATTACGAACAAAAGAATAAACTGATAGGAAGCCACAAAAACATATTTCAATGTCAATATTGAATAATATTTATTGTGAAAGTTTGTTAGGGAGATACAAAATATTTTTAATAGTAATGTTTAAATATTTTATATTTCGCTTTTCAATTGAATGTTTCGTTTATTTATGAAGGTTAAATTTATATGTCTACATACAATAAAGTAAGCATGGTGTAATGCTTTTAATAAAAGACCTTCTGCTATGTCCTCTTTCGTACAGAATGGAATTTTTTCCTGCACTCGCAGTATTGATTCATTAACATTAGGGAAGGAGAAAACTTGGCAAAAACTTCTCTGAACGATATCATTTTTGGTCGAATGAGGGGAAAATTCAGCTCTTTGGAATGATTTAGTATAGTTAATAAATAAAGAATTCCCCTCTCTCGGTAATGTTAGAACTGAACTATTTCGTTGTGTTTCAAGAAACATTAAACATTACAAAAAATGAAATATAATCATTGAATTACGAAATAATTGATTATTAATATGTGTTTTCATTTGAATTTGAAATAATGGCATTGAAAAATGTATTCATTTATTTACCTTAAGCATTCTTTTTTTACATAATTAAATTAAAAAAAAAATTTTTTTTTATCATTCTTTTGCGCATTTTTTTCACTTTTACCATTAAATGAAAAGTACTTTTCCGATTAAGAGTTTTAGGTGGTAATTAAATGGAAGAATTTTAAACCACTTTAAAAGATTTATTCCTTGTAATTGAAAAATTCATTGAAATAACTATAGTTGTTATCTCGTAAATTGTTTTTTTAAGAGTTAAGGTAAAAGTTTTATTCTAATTTTAAAGGCTGCTTAGAATATTGTAAAGACAATTACAAAAATATTCTTCAAATTATTCTCATAATTTTAGATTTTGTTTCCTATTTTTAGTTTATAACTCTTTTAGTAAAAATAATTTAAATACTTTTTGTTAATGTTGCAATTAAGCCTTTATTTTCCAAGCTTTGAATATATAATTGGCTCACTGAATCGTGCTATAAGTAATTAATTGTTCTTCGATTCCTACATGGTTTATTCCAATTCATATTTTTTTGAATGCTTATTTAGTATGTTGCTTTTTCTCTCTATATATAAAAAAGTTTTTCGTGATACTGTAATAAATTTATTACTTACAACCGCAACAATGCTAACGTTTAAGATAACTCGCCAGATTGGCTCCAATTCATATTTTTGTCGTACGCCATGTGCTTCGTTTCAAGTAATGTCGCCAATACGGTTGCTATTGTACATTATTGCAAGCTGTCGCAGAAAAATATCGCAACGATTCCAATCCAGTCAATCGTTGCGATATTTGGGATTGCTTGGATTGGAATCGTTGCGTGAGAAGAAAGGCGTTGCTTCAAGCGAAAACCTATTAGCATTAGCAATCAACGGAAAGGAACACTCAACTTTCCAGGAAGCTGAAAGAGCTGCAGGTTTATCAAAATCTGAGGACTTAATCAATGAAGTATTTGATGATGCAGCTTTAATGATGAAGTTGACTGAAAAGGAGCACCAAGAACGAATTTTGCAAAAATAAATAAAAAAATAGAGCTACATAATACATGTATTATAGTTTTACAGTATGACCAATGAATATGAACAATTGTATAATTTGCACAATGGGGGTTGGTCCAGTCCACCGTTAGGCCGACAGGGGCTCCCCCTTCTCCCCCCCCTAGTATTCTTAATTCTTAAGAATCAAAGTTTTATGATGAAATCTTAAAAACTGAGTTCAAATTTTGATAAAAGCAAATAAACATGTATAAAGTTGATGATTTTGAAATAGACTTTAATATATCGAAAAGATTAAATACTTCATGTTCGGTCTTAATAAAAAGGATATTGTACAATGTAATTAAAATGTATTGTAAAATGAAATTTTAAATATGGATTGCTTAAAGGAGCTCCATGCATTACACATCATTAAAGATATTAATTAATAATTTTTTTAATAAATTCAATATAAATACTAATAAAATTAACGAATCTAATACAGATTACTGCGCTTTGTTACTTTGATTGCTTTGTTACTTTTTACCGTTGGGAATGTAATTGTTAAAAAAAAGCCTTTTAAATATAATAAAACGATATAGGCAGGTAAGCGATAATTACAATAATCGTCCACGTTCTCATAACCTAGATGATTGTAAATGTAAAGATTATCATGATTTTTTTTTTATTGATGGTTATCATCAGCATGTAGTTATAGGTAACTTAAATATAATCAAGGACAAAATTTTGAAAGACATCACATGAGTTAAGGCACTAGTTTTAGATTAACTGTTTCTTATAACAACAATACTGCTAAAAACAAATTAACAAAGATATATAAGTAACGTTGTTACAAAATTTGCAGTTAAATATGGTATATACAGTGAGATGTCTCAGATTATCTCATCTGTTGACTCTCTTTCCTCCTTGGATTCTCTTAAGTGTATTTCTTCATTTAAGGGGACATGTGGTACGATTTACTCAAAAAGTTTTAATATAAGGATTTTCAAAAACTTTTGGTTGACTATGTAAAACAGATTTTTGTGCTCAAAATTTCATAAAAAGCTAGGCATTTAATATTTTAAGGAAAAAACAAATTTGTGAAGTGATTTTAAAATGCTACTCCTCCTACAAAAATTTACGTACACGCATGAAATTTGATTTAAAAGTACCTAAAACTATGCATAACAAAAGTTGATATGGATTTTAAGATAACATGTTTGGTATTTGTACAATACTCATTTTTATGAAGGCGTATGGAAAATACTGAGTTCAATTATTTTTAAAAAAATAAGTATTGCTTTGATTCAAAAATGCATACCAACTTTTGTTATATATACTGTTAGCAATAGGTAAAAAAAACTCAAAGCATTAAGGCACAATAGAAAAAATGCCTTAGCACTTTAAATGAAGACAAACTAGTTATTTTATCTTACCAAGATAAGTAAGTTTAAAATTTTGATTTGCCATAGCGATGTGAATAAAAACGAACTCGAAAGTTATCATACTTCTGTGTTTTTTTAGTTTAGAGCTTTCAAATTTTGTGAGGTTATAGAAAAGTATATAAAGAATAATTTAAGCTAAAAATATTAAATTTGATTTTTTGACCGATTTTTGTCAATTGAATCGTACTGTGTCCCCTTAACAACATAATCATCGAGAACCAAAAACCACTTAAAAGTCTAAAATATAAAAACATCTCAATAGATTTTGCATTTGTGAGCGGACACACGTGCGTTTTTGGAAAAGAGCGGACTGATTGGCTTGCAAAGGCTGCAACCAAGCGCAAAACTGACATTGCCGTTAATATTCCTAAATCATTTTACAAGAAGATTAAGAAAGAAAGAATGGTGAAGTCTTGGAACCAAGAATATATCTCACATCAATTAAAGGAAGAGTAACAAATTCGAGGTAACAAGGGAGAGTAACAACAATTTCAAACTGGTCATGGCAACTTTAAAAGCTACTTGGACAAATTTAGTTTAGTTCCATCATCTTCCCGTGATTGTGATATTGGTGGAGAGGGAAATGTAGAACATGTGCTCCTACGGTGTTACAAGTTTGAAAGAGAACGAAATATCCTAAGACTGGCGTTCAAAGGGCTTAATATAAATTGGTCTCCGATTCTTCAGCAACTTCTTTCCACCAGAAGTGATTTTAAAAAGTTCTGTGAATTTGTTGTAAATATTTGTTTGTAATCGTTCATAACCTCAAGGGATTTTTTCCCTTCATTCCTTTGTAATGTGCGATTTATACTTACATTTGACAGACCTCTGTGATGCTTTATGGTGCGCGGGGATTTTATAATTGTTTTCAATAAAAAAATTAAAAAACAAATGGTTTGCCTGTAGAGGAATTTGAGGAATTTAAGTACAATATATTAAAAGACAGGATGGAATTTAATTACCAATCTAACTCTAAATGTACTTAGAAAGATGTAAAACAGATGATTAATGATTTACGAAAGAAATTTTTATTATTTACGTTGACAAAGTGCCTAGTAATTATTCTATAATTTGTAAATATTTTTATAATAGTTTGCTAAATGAACAATTTTTGAACAACGAATCTTTTAAAAAATTGGACTTGATGCATAGAGAAATTTATAATCGTGTTATTGCCGTATATAAAAAAAATTGGGTACTTACATTCCAAAGATTAAATTTCTTATGTATTTTTAATACCTAAATCCTGTAAACATCCTTTTAAATTTCACACTATAACTTATGGTTTTAAAACATACATCCCTACAGCAGGTAAAATGCTGCATACTATTCTACAAAACTTCATCAACAAGCAAAATATTAAAGCTATAATTAAAAACAGTGACGATATTACATATTTTTAAGAATAAAAATATTCATTTAATTTATAGTTTTGATTTTGAAGATCTATTCAATTACACTGATATCAATGATATTAATTAAGGTAATTTTAGAAAATCACAGTAATTATAATCTTACTATTAATTTTTACAAATTTTAAACTTTCATTGATTTAGTATTATTAGTATTTTTTAACAACGAATACGATGTCAATTAAAACAACGAATGTCGACAAATACGATGTCAAACGAATTAAAAATTATGTCCGCTAAATGCCATCCTCCAATGGTGACACATTGACAAAGTCTTTCCGGAAAGTTGTCCATAGTTCTTCGTGTAGTTTTCTGTGGAATGTCTCCTTTATTGCTTGCAGGGTTGTAGGACGATATTTGTACACTTGCGCTCTTAAGTGTCTCCAAAGAAAAAAAAATCACAAGATGAAAAATCAGTTGACTTCCCTTGGGGGCCAGGCGATGTCTTTTTGCAAAGAGAGAAGACGTCAGGGAAACAACTCTCTCAGAATGCCCAGAAAACGCCGTGAAGTGTGAGCTGTGACTCTGTCTTGTTGGAACTAGATTTCTGCTTCTTCATAGTCCCCAAGAAACTGGTTTAACTTTGGTCGGAGGATGGTCTCGATTATGTGACAATTGCGATCTGAAGTACCGTTAGTTTATCTTCTTCGAAAAAATGACCCCTCCACACATATCAAATTCCGCAAATTCCGCACCACACTGTCACACGAGGACTGTGAAGGGGTCATTGGTGAAGTAGCTGAGGGTTTTCTGCTGCCCCCAGTAGAGAAAATTTAGTTTACTCACAGTGTGTGACACCAAGTGGAAGTGGGCCTCATCAGACGAAACCAAAACAGTGCGAGGAGTAATGTTCTGAAGAACTTTCCCGAAAGACTTCGTCAATGTATCACCATTGGAGGGCCCTTTTATCGGACATGATTTTTAAAACCAATTAATGTACATTGGCATCATATTTGTTGTTCACCAATAAAAGACTTTTCTCTGTATTTTATTTTGTTTGTTTGTAACTGCCTTTTGAAACAGAGGAGGCTAATATGCCGGATTCTGTATTTAACATGTATCAGCCGCCTCTGCAAGGCGGGTTTTCAGCGATACTAGGCTCGAACTCATGACATGCCAGACCAATAAGCTACAGCGGCCATCGATGGACCTCAAAATTTTGGATCTCGGTCAAGTGAACTGCCACTCTTCTCTCCAAACTACGCCACCAACAACGCCATCGAGAGGTCTGTGGGAATCATGGCAGATTTTAACAGATGTGTAAAGGGCATGAGCCCCTTTACACATCTGTTCTTCAGTGGCACTAGTGTTCGAACCCATGACATGTCGGTCACAGGATTGGGACCATGACCACTTGGCTACCATGGTCATGAAAACAATCGCCGCGGCCATTATTTTTCTGAAATGGGAGGATGAAATTATTTCTGTGTAGAAAGATATATCTTTGTAGAGATAAAGAATTTTTTATTCTTGAAAAACAATGCAGAATTTATGTTATATGTTAAGATTTCTAAGAAGTAAATGGAAGCGAACGCCTGAAACAAATGTACAGAGACATTTGCTCAAAGTATTTCTTTTAAAGCTAATGCTTTATATGGGTCCCATATACAACTAGTAACAAAGAACCCAGACTTCATATTAGACGTCTGTCTGATAGAAAATTTATGATATTTTAGCTGAAAGAGTTCAACAAAAAGAGGCATAAAATTTAAATAAACCTCAGTTGGAATTCTCAGATTTGTCGAGAGAAGAAATCGAGCGGGCCAAAAATAAAAATTAAGTCCGCTTCTCCAACTTGTACGAAATTGATTCAGAGAGAAAAAAATTAAGTAATAATATTTCAAACGATTTGTGTATGAAACGCGAATTTAATTATAACTGTGATTAGAGTTAATAATTTCTAAAATTAGATGTGTTTCGAAAGCGAATTGCGGCCACGGTGGCCGAGTGGTCTAGGCATCGGATCATGGCTAGCGTGTCATGAGTTCGATCCTAGTACCACTAAAGATCCGCCGTGTAGGGGCGCGATGCACGTTAAATCTGTCGAGAGCTCAAACGTCCTCCCGTTGGTGTGGTGTGGTAGTTAGGAGAGGGGGTGTCAGCTCAGGTGTCGTCCGCGTCACTTGACCATGGTTCAAAATTACGCAGACCGTCGCCAAAAGCCCTCGTGTTGCTAATCAGTGCGACGTTAATATTCTCTCACTCACTCTCTCGAAAGCGAATTTAATTAGATAAAAAGGGGAAAATATATTTTTCTGTAATATACACCTTTTTAAGACAATGGAAATTTAACACACAAAATGCAAATTTACGAAGATATTTTTTTATGTGACATCTTTAAAAAATAAGTAATGTAAATTCTGGCGTATGACGCTCATCGCCGTATAGCACGCCCCTATACTTAGAGCCGTATATTCGCCGTATGATATGCACCCCTCCCCTTTTTCACGAGGTAACCTGAAATGTGTACGTGCACAATGCCCTTATGTTTTAATTCAAGGTATTATTCAAAGCTTTTAAAAAACTAGTATACTTTTAGAACTAGAACTCTTATTCATAAAAAAGAAATGTCATTTCTTTTAAAGAAACGGTATTTCGATATACGAAGGGGTCTAATTTTTTTTATGCTCATCTTTGTTACCTTTTAAAGCTGTTATTTTTATACCCTGCGTATAAAGTGCTCCCGTAAATTTGGATCTTATTTTTTTGTGTGTTAAAATTGCGCGTTATACGCCGGATTTTACGGTAAATGTTTAATTCCCCTCCTCCCTCTAATTATAAGAATGTCCCAGAAAATTTTTTTTAAAGGTCTTTTACTTAAATTTTTTGGGCTGTTTTAATAATTTATAAAATTTTGAAAACACATTTCTTTTTTCTTAATTGACTATTGTTGCGAATTTGCGTGGGGGAAAAGCAGCCAATGACTACAAGTATTTAAATAACAACAAATTTATTAATAGATAAAGTATGAACAAATGACTACGCAGAGACGAATCGACACACAAACACACACACAAAATTTAACACATACTCTAGAAACAGTTCTCTAAAACTGTTCCACCTGCAGGAGAACTCAGCCAGATAAAGTCTCTCTATCTAATCGCAGACAATGTACAAGAAGATTCGACTCGACTGACTGGAATTTCGTCTCAAAGTTCCCTAAAATAGTCTCATGGAAATTTCGAGAAGGATCGATTTCGCAGACTTTACGATGGTTCTTTGGCGATATAATTTTCCTTAAATCTGTCGCTAATCTCAAATCTTTTGGGTTACCAAAATCTTTTTCAAATTCCTGCTGGTAAGCGAGCTTTCCTGAAAACTCAAATTTTCCCAAGAATATTACTGCAGGGAAAACAACATACGTGGCACGTTTCAATATGTAATAAAAATTTTAAAATTTCTTACTTTTGGTATTTACCATACTTGAAAAGATTTTGGGAAATATTTGGATCCTTAGAATTGCTAGTTCCATTTAAAACTTGGTAATTATTATTTTATTTCATATTAAGATATTTTTAGGTTATTGTAAAGAAGCTATAGAGTACATTTTTAAACATAAAATATCTTATTAAATTTTCCAAAACACTTTTTTTGTAGATTTGTTTTTGTTCATTACTATTCAAACTCTGTAACTTCCACAGATGACAAATATCCAGAATTTAGAGCAATTAAATTTTCACACATTAACAGTTTAAATACTTTTATGGTATCTAGGATGACAAATTTCTTCAATAATTTTCACAAAAACTGCATATTCTGTAGTTTTTTTTAAATCTACAGTACCAGTTTTTTAATAGGAATTTGCATATTTACTATGGTTTTTATAAAAATGTTTATTCACACTTAATTGATTATTCAATAACTATTCAGGATAAAAAGCCAAGTATTTTTAAAGATGCAAAAAAAGGCCGTGTCTTATGAAAAAAAGATTTGTATGAACGTTGTTCTGTTTTGGTAATGGCTTTCTAAGAAAAAAGTTTAAATTTTGTCATGGATCGAATGGTGTATTATGTACAACCTCTGACTTTAAAAATTGGTGAATGAAGTCTGAACGGCCGATCTGGCAACACTGGCGAAACAAAATATGGCACATGCGTAGTGACAGGTGCTGACCACCTGGTCTCAACCGTTGTTGAGCGTCGTTTGTATTTCGTGTAAGACTTGTTTTGCAAAGTGCTTGCTTTGTGTGTTAGTTCTCAACTGAGAACAGGAAAATGGACCAAAAAAACATCCATTTAAAAAATTTTTAAGCTTGGTAAAACACCGAAAGAAACTTCCTGGTGTCTCAGGTACGACCCTAAGACAAAACGACAAAGCATGGAATGGCGTTATCCTGTATCACCTCGTCGGAAAAGATCAGAGCAGTAAAATACCGCATCAAAACGATGCTCATCACCTTTTTTAATAGTCAAAACATTATCCACAAGGAATTTCTACCTGAGGGAACGACGATGAATGCTACAAGGTACATTGGAATTTTAACCCGTTTCATAAAACGTCTACGCAGGGTACGGCCCCAGTACGCACAACAAGGTTCATCATTTTTTGTTCACGACAATGCTCGCCCTCAGACAGCCAGTATCGTCAAACAGTTCCTGGGGAAAAAGGGGGAGAGGTGCAGATTGAACATCCACCATACTCGCCAGATCTCAATCCTTCCTATTCCCATGACTCAAACTCGCTTTGAAAGGAAAGAGATTTGAGGATATTCCAAACATTCAAAGAAACGCGACAAGGATTTTGAACTCCATCCCAAAAGAAGACTTCTTGCAAAGTTTTCAGGACATATATAGCAGATCTCAGGGGTGCATAGTTATAGGAGGTGACTATTTCGAAGGATAGGTAACTTTAGCTAATATTTCCTCTACGTTAATGTTTCAGGACTATTCACCGAACTTTACTGTCATAGGTTGTATACAACAGGGAATGTAAGCAAAAAGCAGTAAGAATACATATAAGGAAAGTAGTAATAAACGTTCTTTTAGGAAAAGTAATTGTAAAATGTAAAGTGTTCTGTAAAAAATGGAAAGTTGCATAAAAAAGTTCGCGAACTTTACGGTAAATCAATATTATAAATAAAACAAAATAATTTGTAAATGAAATTTTAAAAAAATAATTTAAACAGATAAATAAAATAAAGTAATATATGTATTAATGGGTACTTGCACATTAAAATGTCGAAGATTTTGAATGAGAAAGTGTGAAATAAAAACGTCGCACTATAAAGCAACACAGCGGCTATTGACAATCGACCTCGTCATTTCGAATATCGATCAAGTGACGAGGGCAACACGTGAGCCGGTACCTCCCTCCTAACTACCACCCCACAACAACGGGAGGACATTGAATCTCGACCTATTCAACGTGCAAAGATCCCCAATACACAGCGGGTCTTCAGTGATACTAAGTCTCGAACCAGTGACTGTCAGGTCACGAGTTCATGACCATAACTACTAGCTTTGAAGCTTTTGTTAAACTTGTGAACATGGGTTATTGCGTTCGACCATGCGCAGGAATGTTTGATTTTTCTTTCATTTTTTATACGGCATAACGGTCGGCGGGCTAATTCGTAAATCACAATAAAAGAAATAAACTAATAAAATAAAATAAAATTGTAAAAAATTTCAGTTTTACCATAAAAGAAGGCTTCACAGTTTTGATGTCGTTAAATACGAAATTCTGAAATGACAATTATATAGCAAATAAAAGATTTTAGAGACAATTAGTGAAATTTCCTCTATTGATTACAATATGGGACACAAATATATTACGTGTTTCAAAGAAGTTACATGAGTGCATCTCCAATAACGTTCAATAGAATTAGCTTAGAACTATATTTTGTTTTATTTTTCCATTTCATCTGGTGAGGAAAACGATGATTGCATTAAAACTTCATTTATACATAATCGCGCAAGAATAAATTAACCTATTTCCTTTTCTCGGAGTGCTTTGAAATCAGCCAATGCTTTTCCAGTTTCAGAAGCACGCGAATATGATGCAATGGTGATAATGATATGAAAAACATCGATGAAAGAAAGACTTAATTTTATTGTCTTCGAACTACATTGTCTAAATTTTCCGAACAACCGCTGAAAGCACTGTTTGAAGCAACGAAATGTGAAATATTTCACTGATAATAATACTAGCCCTGGTTACTTCAGAAGTATAATTTAACTCTCTCTCTCTCTTTCTCTGATACAAATAAAAAAATAAATGAAAGAGAAATAGTTCTATTTATTACATACCCAAATAAGAATATATATATATATTTTATATATATATACACTAGTGTGCAAAACTTAAACAACATGTTTTTTTGTTTTTTTTGCCATAACTCATGAGAAACCATCTGAGAGACATGAAATTCAGAAATGAGAGACAGCATTTTGTTTTTAAACGATGACGAAAGCAGAGTTGTGCAAAAAATGAGTACATTGCAGTTATTATAGAATAAAAAAAAAAATGTTTTATGGACTAAATTCATAAGACTTCACGATCACGTGAAAGCTGTATCACGTGATTACGCTGCGGTTTTTTTTTTCTACTATCGCTAGGACTATTTCGCTATCGTTGTTTCACATTGTACTTTTAAAAATGTCTCATTTTGCTAAAATGGTTGCTCAATCAATAAATGAAAACATGATTGAGGAAAAAAATCACATTTTTTCATATACCAGTGTAAAATATGAGTGTTTTGAAAGCATGTTGAAACGGGAGGATTATAAACCATTCCTCACTGTTTATTATGTATACAATTACTTTGAAGAATATTTTCAATACCGACGCCAGCTTAAACCAAGTTTTATTCTCACTATTTTTGTCTTCACGAAAGAAACATATTCAAAAAGGATTATGGAGAGATGTAGACTTTCACAAGCATGTAAATACTTGAAAGCAAATTTTTGTTTATTTTAAATAAAATCATATAGAGAACATACATAAGAAAGTAAAATATGTTAGTTTACTTAAGCAAATTTTTGTGTATTTTAAATGAAGTTATATTGAGAACATATAATGTTTAATTAACTTAAGTTTTACTTATTTTACGCATCTTCAATGTAGTAACAGAGGTACTTAAGTATTTAATTATCTAAAATTAGAACACAAGAATCTGATATGTAACCATACATGTCATATCAAAAACAAGTATTTTTTTTAGCTTATTTTACTTTATAATTTTACAATATTACTGGAAAAAAGAAAAAAAAAACATTTTTGAGAAGTATTCACTACAAAAATGGAAAAATATCTTAATTTACTACAGCTTCATTAATGTTTACACTAAATGATGTGTGAATCAAGTACCACTTTCAAACATTAGAAATCAAAACGATCATTTACCATTTGTAAAATTACACGTAAAAAATTGTGCAGCATTTTGAAAGTCTTTATTCGCTGCACTATTTCGGACAAAAGATATAATTTATCAAGAATTGAATTACAAATATGCTAAAAAATTAAGGAATTAAAGTTTTAAAACTAAAATGTGTATAATAGAATAAATTAGCGTCTATATATTGAAAATAAAAGTCTTGCTCACAACTACATGATCAAAATAAAATAGTCATTTTTTATCCATAGTTCTTTTACAAAAAAATAAAAATTGTAAGATATTTGAGTAGTATCGATTAACACATCTGTTTTTCAGAGTTTGACTGTGTGGTATAAACCTATCATATATATATATAGAGAGAGAGATGTGCAAATTTTTTTACTATATATAATAAATATGCATTTATATTGGTGTTTGCACAATATGTAGAAGATTTATCATCATAGATTAGATTTATTTTATATCATTATATTTATTTTTACAGAAATATAAAAGTCTAAAAGACTCATGTATATTGACATTATCCTGCTTATAAGTCCTGAATAAATTTGTTGCCTGAGTTACTTACCAATATTGACCAAAGAAAAGCATTTGGATCAATTTTATATTTATCGCGAAGAGAAATACAGAAAATCTTTTTCAAAATTTTTGTTAAGGAGATAATTAGCCAAAATCACTGATATTTTTGAGATAAGATTGTCCTGGTAAAACAATGCTATAATTAGTTAATTAACTTTCTTGTAAGTAGTAGAAACTGTGATTTTGATTAGAATGGAACTCAATTTATTCATAATAAATATTGGTAACTTGTTGATGTAATAATGATTTTAATCTTTATTAATATATTTTCAAACGTTAAATTTCTGAGAGAATTCTGTATCTTTTTTTTCTGATGTTGTTTTATCTTCCATTTTTTTTAAAGTATAAATATAATTATATGTAAAGGGATACTTTTCATTCATATTAGTGATAACAAAATAACATAGAGAGAGTAAATTTCTTCAAATAAGTTTTAAGTTTGCAAGAAATGGAACTGGAATATTTAACGTTAAACATAAATACCTGGTCAAGAGACATAACTAGTAGAAATTATGAATGGAAATTTTATGTAACTATTGATTTATATGTATATATATATATATATATATATATATAGTGTTGAATTTCTTCTATCTTATTTGCAATCCTTGTGTTGTAAAAATAAAATTTGTTTATCAATATGAGATAAACAATAGCTTAAAGAAGTAAACTTTAAAATTTTTTTTTACAAGTTTAACTTATATTTTGGAGCCATCTACTGTTTATAGATAAATCATACTGTTATTTTTTATAAATTATATGTAATTCAATAAGAAGAAAAATATATTTAAGACTAAAGATAATTAAATCGAATTTCTGACAATTATTGCACCTTTTCTGATGAAACATTCCCTTAATATTGTATAATAATTTTTAAAAAGTAGATCAACATGTTAAAGGCAATTTATACAAAGACAATTAAAAAAAAGTATTCAATTTGTCATAAAAAATTGTAATGCAAACTTTTAATATAGTTCATACTAACATTAATTTGTGATCCAAGTGTCGCATACCCATGCATTATATTTAGTAACCCAGATATAAAAGTGCAATTTCCAATAGAAAACTATTCAGTTCTGCAAAAAGTTGTACTAATGAGTAAAATTACAAACACATGTTTATTTAGTGCATTTTTTCCCCAGAAAAGTTAAAATTTTTAGCAATTTCTTTTTAGATGCTTACAAGGGCATTTAAGCATTCTGTACACATGCATGACTGAAGGTAACTCTTTATTAATTTTAATGTGCTTAAAGAGCACTTGCTATAGTAACTGAAACTTAGAGAAAAGTATTAAAACAGTTAATACATGTAGAAATAACTAATTATAATCCTTTAGTTAATTATTAGACCTGAATATATATGTACTTTATATGTAATTAAATAACTCACAATAATAGATAATCACATTACAATGAATATATCCTGAAAATTATACATTAGTATGAATCATTTCTTTAACTAAAAAATGAAATAGTATTTTCTTTTATTACTTTTAACAATAATTTCTAAAAAAAAATTCCAAACATTTTTAAAGAATAATTACTAAGTAAATCAGACAGTCAAGGATGGAGAATGTTATTTTATTAGAAACATTTCAAATATCTTTAAATGCTCCATAATATTGTAAAACACATACATATACATAAAGTATTTATATGCAATACATTGTAAAAATAAAGTTCATTTTCATACAGTAACTGTTCCACAGTAAAATAAAATATTCATTCGAATTTTAAGTGTAGGTAGGCAAACTTGATGTAAATATAGTGCTAAAAAATTCATTTTCATCTCAGGATAAATACCATATCAACTCTAATATTTTATGTACAAAATGGGGAAAAAAAGGGCGATGGAAAAAAATACACTTTTACCAAAAGATAATTATCTACATTTATTTAAAACTTTCATATTACCTAATATTCTATATACACAGGCTTCAAGAAACAAACGTTTTTGCAAGTTTAACCATGTACTTAAAAAAAATAAGATAACAACAAATCACCAAATTAAATTTGATCATTTCTAAAAATTGTTGCCTTTTGCGATGGCATCATTCCCCTTAAGAATATTTTATTTTAATTTAAAGAAAGAAATGACATCAATTTTTAACAGTACAGAATAATTATTAATTATTTATAAATCAATAATTTGTAAAATGTAAAAATCAAAGAAAAATTTATTTAATTTTTGTAAACATTCCTTTCACAAATTATCATCAAATTGTTTTATTTCAGAATAAATATTTTCTTTTGACTTTGAATTATGAATTAAAATTATAAACAGACATTTTTTTTTTATATTACATACACTTAACTGACACTGTATTTGATAATAATAGTGAGTTCTTTTTAAGGAAATGATACAATTGTTATTCGATATTCAAACCGTTTGAAGTTTTTTAAAAGAAGTTGTATTGATCCTATATACTGTAAGCCATTCTTGCGCAAAAACATATAATTAATAACTACTAAATTAATTAAGAATTAAAATAACTATTCGCTGTGTACCAGGTGCTAGGATCCAACCTAAATAAATATACCAGCTAACACTATTTGAAACAGACGAATACCTAATTAGATAAATAAATTAGAATAAAACAAAAATTATATCAAAGAGTTGTTGAGAGTTTTTCCTTACAAATATATACACTAGAATAATGCATAAAATACAATGATATCATATATTTTAATTAGATAAAATTAGTTCACAAGAATGTCAGCAACTTAGTGTATAGGTTTAATACGGGAATAAAAAACACGTGCAACTGTTGCCACGGTTGTCACGTGATTCCCCGCTTGGCGTCTGTCTGACGTGAATTTCTTCCATTGAATTCATAGTATCGTTATATATGATTGTCCAACTGTTTGAGAAGCATTTGATTATTGTTAAAAAAAAAGCTCAATAGATAGAACAACCATTTTGCGTGGGATTTTTACATAATTCAACATTTATTTCGAAACATTAAAGTGTTGTAATCTCTACAAAGGAGAAATCAACTCACTCACTCATCACGATATTTCCAGAATTATTATTAGGAATTATTAAGGGCATGTTTCTCTCTTTCCTCGAAAAGCGATTTCCTACGAAAAAATTTTGTGCAAGTCGACTCCCAAGAGGATTAGGGTTGTTATAAGCAAATAATTTCGTTCTTTAATAATTAGACCCTAAAAACTTGAAGTTTGATAAATATTTTTCTTTTAATGAGTAGAGATCCACTAAGAAAGGGTTTTACAGAAATCAACTCCCAACTAGGGTTGTGGGAGTTATGGGAGCATTACAGATATAAAAAATTCTTGCTTTTGAACTATTAGACTCATAAATTTGAAATTTGGTTAACATAATTTTTGGTGAGTTGAGGTCCCCTAAGAACAAGTTTTGAACAAGTTTGAGGAAGGGTGGTCCAGAGATTTTTTTTAAAAAAAAGATTACCCTATTTTAATTATTAGACCTACAAAACTAGAAAAATAGCAAACATTCTTGAGTAAAGATTGTCTAAGAAAGTGTTTTTATGGAAATCGAAACTCAAAGAACCCGGGGGAATTTTAGATTAAAAAAAAAATTACCGTTTTTGAAATATCAGATGTACAAGAATTTGGCCAAAAATATTTTTTGTTGTTGTTTTTGAGTAGGAGATTCGTTCAAAACATTGTTTTGGAAATTGATTCCTAACGGGGTTGGGGGGGGGGGGGGTACGTAAATGTCATAAACGAAAAAAAATTTCAGTTTTGGAACTCTTAGACCTGCAGACTTGAAATTTGGAAGAAATGTTTCTTTGTTGCTGGGAAGATATCCGTTAAAAACAGATTTTGAGGACATCGACTCCTAAGGGCGTGAGGTTGCGGAGGCGTATAAAATAAAAAGAAATTTGATGCCTGTTTTTTTTTCAAATCAAATTATGAGGGCCATCAGAATATTTTTGAATTTTTACACATGAAAGCTTAATACAAATACTTAGTTAAAAAATTAACTTCAGAACATTATGTGGTCATTCAACTTCATGAAATACCCGGCGAAGCGGACGGGTAATAATTTTTTAAAAATTTGAAATTTTATTCACAAAAATGGTACAACATAAATAATTTTTCAGAATACACAGATTAATTTCAGATCAGATTGCGATTGAAATCAAACTCTTTTAGAAACAAAAACTTTTTTAAATGGAGGGTTAATTTACAAAAGCTTCTTCGTCAAGCAAATTTAGTCATTTTTTTCACCGTTGCCTCGATTTTTCGAATGCTTACTATCAATTCACACTCTCCCTATATATATAT
>BMAO01007962.1:0-74285 GCA_019973975.1 Trichonephila clavata | reverse complement strand
GTTAATTCTTCTAATATCTCGTCTACCTCGCGATTGCTTGACATATTTAATAATTGTTGTATTTCTTAGTTTGAGTTGTTGAACTTGTGCCGTAATCAGGGACGTCTTAAGGCTTCTTGAGACCCTGGGCCCCTACGCAAATGTAGGCCCCCCCCTATGACTCTTAAAAGTTGACAGTACATAGCATACGTTGTCAAATACTCATACAAACAAGAACCGCAAACAAATAAATGTGCATGATTTACAATCACACAAACTGGCTCGACCGACTGCCGTTTTTTGATGGAATAAGTAATGAGGTGCATGATGGTAGGCCTAGGTCTATATATGGACGGTGGTCATCCCATGTAGCCAGTTGACATATCGTCCAAAATTCCCAGTTTTTCGGAGAAAACAACAGGAAATAACATTTGACCATAGAAATTATTCGAATCATGATCTTATTAAGGCTGAATCGAGAATGGGACGTGGCCCCCATTGTGACCGAGGCCCTGTGCCTGGGCCCAGTTGGCCCATGTCTCAAGACGTCCCTGGCCGTAATTGAGAATTGTTGATAAACAGAATTTGTATTGACTATGGCTAATCTTCCTTCCCACCCTCTCACACTAGTGGATGGATCGGGCTATCCATTACAACCCATTTCTATTATTATATAAGTTAAAATAAATTAGAAATGATTTTTATGTGTTAAAAAATTTAGAATAAAAATTTAAAATATTAGAATATAATTTGTTAGATTGGTGTATAAAGTACAAGTAATGGCTAGCATCGCGCGATGGAAGTCGGGCCGATAGCGGGTGCGGCCGTCTCTAGGACCGGAATCTCGGCGTTGTATGCAATAATTTGTCTAAAATATAGCAGCATAAAAGAGTCGTACATCTAACCAACAGTTTAATTTAGTTTTGTGTATGACCCCTATATGTGAAGTGATTGCAAGAAATTTTTCTTAGTTTCAAGGCCGATCCTAGCAGGTGTGCAGCACGTGCATTGCACGCAGGCGGCCAAAACAAGAAGCAGCCGCATACAGTTCCATCAATCAAGCAAAATTATTTTATAATTTTCCCAAAATAAATATTTTGCATTTTGAATAGTTATTGAAGTATCAAAATAAGTCTCCGTTTCACGATAGCATAGCATAATTTAAGAGAAATGGAATGTTAGAGGACAGTGTGTGTTCAATGCCATAACGTACACCCCCGCAACCCTCCCATTGCGGAGGGAGCCCAATGCTTGACTGACGCAAAGTATGTATTTGGACTTGGGACCCAAAACCTTAGTTTGCAGGGGTGCTCTAATGTTCTCCGTTACGCCACTGAGTGTGTTTGTTCACTGTCCATTAATGTCTACTCCAGGGGCGTAACGTACACCCCCGTATCGTGAAGGGCCCAAAGTCTGACTGCCGCCAAGTGTCAGAGTGCCATCCCCTTTGTAAAATCCAACTTGGGGGCCCAAAACTTGACTTTCTGGGGGGGGGGGCTCAAATATTCTCCGTTACGTCACTGGTCTACTCTTTACGCACATCCTTCATTTGTTGGGAAAATTCGTGACACAGCCGGCAATACCGCACTAGAAAAGGTTTCCTTCTTATCAGGGGCACTGTGGATGGTTGGCGTCGATGTGGACTAAGGCGTCTCAAAACAGATTTTTGCAAAAGTTGCTTTAAGAAAATTTTCATTATAGTTCATATTACCTAAGACATAGGAGTGTTTAAATTCAATATGTATTTGAGGAAAAAGGAAACGTTTTCAATTTAATAACAGCCTTATAATTTATAAATACAAAATAGAGGAAAGAAGTGATTTCTGCATCTTTGCATTTTTATTAATGTTTTACTTTTAATTCTAAAATAGGTAGAGATGAGTTTATAACGTCAACGTTAAGTGAGTGACTTATCTATACGCGTCCCCTTACTAACTCCTTGAGGATTCCTTTAGGGCAAAAATTCTTTCAACCAACTTTCACCGAAGTCAAGAAAACGTGATTATGGAAATTAAGTTTTATCTATATATATAAAGGAGAAAAGCGACTGACTGACTGACTAATCACGATATCTCTGGAACTATTCAACCTACATACTTGAAATTTGGTAGACATGTTCCTTTCATAAAATAGACATCAGCTAAGAACGGATTTTCCGAAATACGAAACGCAAGGGGCGTTATAAATAATTGTTTCCATGTTTAAACTACTCAATGTACAATTTTGAAATTGGGTTAGCAGATTCCTTTCATACAGTAGAGATCCGCTACAAAATGAGTTTGGTAAAAATAGTCCTCCAAGTGGCGTTGCAGGGGCTTAGGGGGCGTTGTAGATAATTATTTTCATTTTTAAACTATTTGACGCACTGTCTTTAAATTTGATATAAATAGATTCCTTTCGTAGAATAATGATCAGTTACAAAACGGGTTTTGTGAAAACAGACTTCTAAGTGGCGTTGCGGGGGGTTAAGGGGCGTAATAGATAAATATATCCGTTTTTAAACTACTTCCCCTACCTGCTTGAAAATTGCTAGGAATGTTTCTTTCATGGAGTAAATATCCGCTACAAAATGGGTTATGGGAAAATTGACCCCCAAGGGGTGTTGCGGGGGCGGGGGGTTTAAGGGGCGTTATAAATTCCGATTTTTTAACTATTAGACGTACAGTCTTGAAACTTAGTAAGCAGATTCATCTCATAGGGTAGAGATATGCTACAAAATGGGTTTCGTGAAAATTGCCCCCAAGTGGCGTTGCGGGACTTAAGGGGCGTTATAGATAATTATTTCCATTTTTAAACTATTAGACGCACAGTCTTTATATTTGATAAATAGATTTCGTTCATAGAGTAGAGATCAGCTAAAAGAAGGTTTTGTGAAAACAGACCTCTAAGTGGCGTTGCGGGGGATTAAGTGGCGTAATAGATAAATATTTTCGTTTTTAAACTACTTGACCTACCTGCTTGAAAATTGGTAGGAATGTTTCTTTCATGCAGTACATATCCGTTACAAAACGGGTTTGGGGAAAATTGACCCCCAAGGGGTGTTGCGGGGGGTTAAGGGCAGATATAAGTAATTATTTCTATATTTAAACTATTAGACGCACAGTCTTGAAATTTGGTGAGCAGATTCCTCTCATAGGATAGAGATACACTACAAAATGTGTTTTGTGAAAATAGACCCTTAGGTGGCGTTGCGGGGGTTCAAGAGGCGTTATTGATAATTTTTTTTGCATTTTTAATTTATTGGCGCACAAATTTTGCTAAGCAGATTCCTTTCATAGAGTGCAATTCCCCTACAAAATGGGTTTTGTGAAAACAGACACCGAAGTGGCGTTATAGATAATTATCCCCCTTTTTAAACTATTAGACGTACAGTCTTGAAATTTGATAAGCAGATTCCTTTCGTAGAGAACCGCTACAAAATGGGTTTTGCGAATATCAACTACTAAGTTTAATTTCGGGAGATTAAGAGGCGTAATCGATAAATATTTCCATTTTTAAACTATTTGATCATCCTGCTTGAAAATTGGTAGGCATGTTCCTTTCATGGAATATAATTCCTCTAACAAAGAGTAAAACGAAAATTGACCCCTAAGGATGGTTGCGAGGTGTCAAGAGGAGTTACAGAAAAAAACTCCTGTTTTTAATTGTTAGACCCATATACTTGAAATTTTTTAAGCATGTTTCTTTGTTGAATAGGGATGCACTAAGAATGTATTTTAAGTAAATCAAGTTCTGCGGAGGGGTGCAGGGGTTACTGGGACGTATTGACACAAAAAAAATCTTTTTTCGAGCTACAAGAACTATAATAATGAAGTTTGGTTTGCATTTTTCTTTTGTTTAATTGAAATCCGCTAAGAGAGGTTATTTTGGAAAACGGCTCTCAACACACACGGGATTACGGGGATATTGATAGTAAAACTTTTGTTTTTTTTCTGTTTGATTTAGACTTGAAATTTGGCTTGCATGTTCAATTTACGGAGTAGAAATCCACCGCGAAAATTGGTTTTGCGGGAATCCACTTGGTTTTTGGGTTACGAAAGAGCAAACATCATTCTATGCTTCAATTTTAGAGATTTTTAGAAAATACAAATTGGATGAGTTCTGCCCTCTTTATTTATCAGCAGGTGACATTTACAGGTCTAAGTATATTTTTCAATTCAATCGAATTCTTAATGCTAGGACTTAGATATCAATAATTTATACATATATATAAGCAGTAAAAATTTATAAGACATCATGAAATATCCAGCGCGCGCGCGAAGCGGGCGGGTAACAGCTAGTATATATGTATATATATATTATGTATTCGAGAGTTTTAAGAGGTTAGTGAAATGAGAATCAAAGAGTTAGGGAAGTGAGTATTGAAGATTAGTGAAGTGAGGATAGCTCGGATGTGAAGTGAATTAATGAGAACCTAGCAATCCGGCAGTAGTAAGTAAACAGTGTAGACGTGTGAAGTTGGAATCTCTGAGAAGTACTGAAGTCAACTATTAGTGTTCAGGGCTGCGTCGAGTAGTTAAAGAATTGCAAGAGTTCAGGTACTTCCTATTTTAAGTAGGAGTTAGAGAGTTAAATTATTTGTGCACTTACAAAGTAAAAACGAGCTTTGTATAAGTTATCGTAGGAATATATTTGAATGATCTTATATATTGTCCCCACGTTATCTTGTCTCACCTTAGTCCTCTAGTTGTTGATCAAATTTATCTTAATTGGATTATTATTGTGTCTGTGTTAAATATTGTAACAAATAAACAATTGAAAGGCATCATGTCGTCTGATCAATTAGTTCTTCCCACACATCTAGCCGGGTTAGAGGGAAGAAGGAATAATAAATCCTCTTGCAAGTGTCAGTCAAAATATAAGAAATTCTCTAAAGGGGCGGCACATTAGGTGTTTGCACGGGGGCGGCCGACACTCTAGGATTGGTCCTGATTAGTTTTGAATAGAAAGCAGTATTATTCTTCGTATTGTTACGAGATAACCATCTCACATTAGTTCACTCAACTCATTGGAAAAAAAAAGCGTGTTTCTATATTTTAAGAGGACACGGTACGATTTAATTGACAAAAATCGGTCAAAAATTAAATATAATTTTCTTAACTTAAATTATTTTTTATATACTTTTCTACAAACTCACAAAGTTTAAAAGCTCTAAAAACTCAGAGTTGTGATACATTTTACGTTTGTTTTTATTCACATCCTAATAAATCCAAACTTTAAACTGACTGATCTGGGAAAAAGATAAAATACGAGTAACTAGTTTGTCTTCATTTAAAATGCTAAGGCTTTTTTTTTTCTAATGTGCCTAATACTTGGAATTTTTTTTCACTTCTTGCTAACAGTACATGGAATAAAAGTTGGTATGCATTTTTCAATCTAAACAATACTTATGTTTTTTAAAATAATTTAGCTCAAAATTTATACATTTTTTAAGGACTTTTCAATAAGCATTCATAAAAGGAAGTATTGTACGAACACCATTCATGTTATCGCAAAACCCATACCAACTTTTGTTATACATAGTTTAACGTACTTTTAAATCAAATTTCATACATGTACGTTAATTTTTGTAGGGGAGGAGTAGTATTTTAAAATAACCATAAGTTTTCTCTTAAAAATTAAATGATTAGCTTTTTATGAAATTTTGACCCCAAAACCTGCTTTACATCATACATAGGCATAGGAGGCAACCAAAAAAAAATTACGAAAATCATTCAATTAAAAAAATTTGTGTAAATCGTACCATGTCCTCTTAATACAAAAGTTATATATTTTGAATAAATACTCTACTACAGATATCCCAATATTTTATTAATACTATTTTTACGTCCACATCTAACCTTCGAGACATCCAAGTTAAATTCACAATTTTTCTATTATGCATTGAAACAGAGTTATTTCAGGTGCAGTTCATGGCCAAGTTTTGGGTATGAAAAAAAAGTCAATGGGCTCAATGCGATCGGGAACCATTGCTGTAAACAAATAGTAATTTAAAATATTCTTGCCCAAAGGCATAGTGAATGGTTTGCTGATCCAAAAAAAAAAAAAAAAGAAAGAAAAACCAATTTTTGCTGTGGAGAGGGAACAGCAAGGAAAAACAAACTGTGCTAATGAAACAGGAATACTTTCGTTTTGATTGATCGATTGTTGAGTCAGATTTATTCTTTTAAAATATTTTTCAAAAAATATCTCTATTCTCAGGAACATTTTTTATTTTTCTGTCCTAATTGAACAGATCGGTGTTTGTTATTTTTAACAAATTTAGCGGTCCGATGGTTTCTTTCTTTTAATTGGGCACCTGTAGTCGTCATTTTTTTAACAAACATAATTAAACCTTTGTTTTTGCTTTGTTACCGCAATGTTAAGATTTGTTCCGACTAACTGTAAATATATTTATGACGAGGAAATGAAAATGGTGCCACCTCTCTCGAAATTACTCGAAATTACATTAAATTAATAAAAAGAAAACTAATTTCGTCAATTAAAAATTATCTTAGTGTAATGTTACAGAACATGATAGTTAGATGGAACGTGGAAAATGACCCAAAGCGAATGCAATTTAGTCTTCCTTACTGTAGATTTTACACGCTATTCATTTTTGTGTCAGAATCCATTTTTCCCCCACTAAATTAAATTCGTAAAAAGCCAAGGTTTCTGTGCCCATCTCAGTTTTCATAATCTTGGGCCATGAGGTGCCTGAGCAGATGTTCCGGTCAAATGATTAGTCTGACGCGAAACCCAAAGTTTTTAGTTTCTAGGCAAGCTTGGTACTCATTTATCGACCCTGTTGAAGGGATGAAAGGTTGAGTCGACCTTGTCCAACCTAGGGTTTGAACCCCGGAACTGTGGCATAGAAGCTCGTTTTTTTCACTATAACAAATATAAAAAAATGTATTTCGACAATTTTAGAAACAAAATCAAAATTCAGTTGACTCATTTCGCCTTGAAGGAAGGCATTGTGCATACATAGAACATTCCAAATATCAAGCCGACTTTAATGCAAATAGATATGATTTTGCGTTGTTATAAAAATCTGCTGCAACGAATTCTTCCGATTATACAGTGGAAAAGACAAAAACACAAAAAATAATATGAAACCCATTAATTTTCATTTCATAACCCTCTTAATTCTGTGGGGTTTCCTATATTATGTTCATTCCTAAAGGCGTAATCTTTTCGTGTTAAGTGAAAAAAAGCATGAAAATACATACAGTCGACTCTCGCTAATTCAAACCTTCAATAATACAAACCTCTCGATAATTCGAAGTATAAGCTCAGTCCCTAGAAAAACTCTTGATATTTCGAACTAAAACAATACGTTTTGGTACACTCAGTATTTCGAAGTAAAATCTGCGGCTGGCCAGACTACAACACGTGATAATTCGAAGTTATCTTTGTAGCTCTCGACCATTCGAATACTCGCTATCATGTAGAATCCTGTAACAAACAGGTTGGAGCTATCATGTTTTGTCTCTGCTTGTCTCCCCTGTAACGTAGCCCCTTTGATAACCATCGGAGTGATTGACTCCGATAACTCTGGCAGATGCTTAAGTGTCACTAAACAAATAACGCAACTTTTCCCTTCAAAATCATGTTGATGCGGGCATTTTTCAAGCTTCATTTATTCTAGAAAAATCTATTGACAAAGTTAGATTAAATGCCATAAAGCAACAAAAAAAAAAAAAAAAACAGAATTTTTTTTTCGTAAAAAAAATTATGTACAGTATGTATTTTTTTAATAGTTTTTAATACATAAATTTATTCTTTTAACACAGGACTTTTAACTTCTGTTTAATATTTATACTGTATAATATGTACTTTTTAAAAAATACTTTAATACATATGTACAAGTTTTATTACATACTTACAAATTTAAATGTGTTAGAAAAAATTTCTCTTCGTGTATTTTGGAAGTTTTCCTAGCCTCTTGATAATTCGAAGTTTTTCATTGGTTCATTCAACTTCGAATTATCGAGAGTCGACTGTAGTTATTTTTCTGGACCATTGCATCATTTCGCGTTAATTGATATTCCCCCTTAAGCGTTTTCGCGTTAAACGTATTTTACTGCAGTAGTTATTCCTCACGAATGCATCCGAAATCTCTTTCTTTCATCACTAAGACGTGTCGTTTCACTGTCGGCCATGTCGGCGGGTACGTAAAATACAGATTCTTAGTTCCACAATTCAAACATGGCATCAGGAACGTCTTAAGGCATGGGCCAACTGGGCCCGGGCCCAGGGCCTCGCCCTCGATGGGGGCCTCGTTTCCTTCTGAGATCTATATTTAAATATTGCATATGCTGTAGAAAATAAAAGGTGATGATCTCAGAAGTGAACTATAAATTATACTTAAATGAACAGATTATAGTTTA
The DNA here is from genome assembly GCA_019973975.1 of Trichonephila clavata. Classification (NCBI taxonomy): domain Eukaryota; kingdom Metazoa; phylum Arthropoda; class Arachnida; order Araneae; family Nephilidae; genus Trichonephila; species Trichonephila clavata. Next base: position 65,934 of record BMAO01007962.1, on the reverse strand, counting down.
TGAATAATTTGCCGTGTAATTACATTATATGATGGGTTTTTTTTTATTTTGTTAATTAAAATTTCTACATCATTATATTCAAAATAATAATTTTCTTAACAAAATTTTTTTTTATGTACCATGTTTTTACAACCATTTTCATGCATCGTCATCCACTTCTGAGCTATTGTCCAAATTTCAAGTCTCTAGCTCATCGGGTAGTTTAAAATCAATTACAAAATTCCACCCGGACAGACAAGAAAGCGAGCTAATAAAAACACGGTAAAAACTGATTACGGATGTATGTGTGTGTTTATTACTGCAAAACAATGTAATATACTACAAATAAAACATACAAGTACCCAATCATGTGTAAATTTTGTACAATGCTTATGGGGTCGCACAAAAATCTGTCCAAAATTGGGGTCACCACCTCGAAATTTTTAAGAACCCCAGGTTCAAAATATGACCAGGGACATTTTAAGGCATGAGCCAACTGGGCTAGGCCTAATACCTTAAACCTAGGCCTTAATACCCTCAGTGGGGGCCTCGTTTCGTTCTCGACTCTATCTTAATAAGATCATGATCAGGATAATTTTAATGGTCAAGTATTATTTCCATAAATATTCTCCGAAAAACAGGGAATTTCAAACTGCATACTAACAGGCAAAAGTGGTCAGACTGCATTATCATATGATGACCGTTTTCCATGTCTAGGTCTAGGCCTAATATCTTAAACAATCATTCAACTAACTCATTTAGTCGAAATGCGGTTATCGGTCGAGCCGGTTTGTGCCTAAGTCTTTTGAGATTGTGAGTTGTGCGCATTTATTTGTTTCATTTGGCAATGCATGCTTTACACTGAATACTTTTAAATATCTCAGGTACTTTTGCATAGGGGCCCAGGGCTTCAAAAAACCTACTCTGGGCCCAAGGCCTCAAAGAGTCTTAAGACGTTCCTGCAAGGCATTAGTTTCAAATATTTAACCTTTGCATTTTATGTTATTTTTCCGAAAAATTTAATTTTGATATCTCTTGTCGCTTATGCTGTTGCATTTTAAATGGCCAGCTGTATATGTGACATGCCGTAAAATCCGGCGCATAACGAGCACTTTTAACACAAAAAAATAAGATCGAAATTTATAGGAGCGCGTCATGCGCCGGGTATAAAAATTAGAGCTATAAAAAAAAAAGAGAGAATGATCATAAAAAAATTAGGCTTCTACTTATGTCAAAATACTGTTCATTTAAAAGAGATGGCATTCTTTATAAACTTAAAGGGTTGTAGTTCTAGAAGTATACTATTTCTTCGATATCTTGGGATAGTAATTCGAATAAATCACTGTAAAACGTAAGAGCATTGCACGCATACACTTTAGGTTTTTTTCGTAAAGAAGGGGGTGGTGCGTTAGACGGCGAATATACCTTAAAATTAAAAAAAAAATAAAGCTCGAAAGTACAGGTGCACGTTGTACGCCGTTGCGCACTATACGCCGGATTTTACAGTAGGTCAATTTTCGTTTTATTTGGAAATCTGACTTTTTTTTAGCACTTCTCTCTCTCTCTTTCCTTCTTTAATACTTGTTTAATAACAGTAGAGGTAAAAAAGCATAGCCTATCGAAGATGGGTTAGATAAATAAAACACAGCAAAAAGCAAAGTAAATATGTTATGTTTCCTTTTTAAGCATGGAATTTGAACTAAATTTTTTTTCAATGGGGCTGCGTATTGATATTTTAAACCTTTGCAGACCTAGTACATTCCCCAGGAGCTGGTATCACTTTTTAGCGCTGCACCCTATAGGTGATACCAATTACAGCAAGCAATTTTGACGCCCAGTTTTCTCCACAAAGGGAGGCATTTGAGCTCTTTGCGATGCGAACCAGAACTAGGATTTAATTTTGCCGAGAGCATCCAAGCCAAACGGACACTCTAGGGATCTTTTACATGCTGTATAATTATACGACATGACCGCTGTCGATTTTCTGCATCATGAAAATCCACCGACATGGGCCGGTGTCGAACCCGCAACCTTGGGTGCAGAAGGCCAGCAACAAACCAACCACGCCACCCAGCCGGCCCAGCAGAACTAAAAATAAGAAATATAAAAAAAAATTTAAGTCATTTCCTACTTTAAATGGATGAATAGAAAGTATTTTATTAACGATTGAAAATTTGAACAAGATATATATATATATATATATGCTGGCCACAAAACATGTTCAACCCCACTTTTACATAAATTTTTTTATATGTAAGCTGTCCTAAGTGAGCAATGTTGATAATACTGTAGCATCCTTTCTTTTATATTTTTTATATTTAACTCTATATTTAAATTTTTCAATTTCAATTCTTTTCAATTTTAATCATGTTTATTCATCTCTCTCTTGCAGAGAAATTTTGATTATTTATACATATATATATATATATATATAAGGACTGAGTGAGATAATAGTAGGAATTGAAAAAAGAGCATGATTTGTCTGCATTGTTGTAACGATGAAAACCCGATTTGGCTAGTTTGGCTGAAAAACCGGTAATCGATGCCAACTTTTGCCATTGTTTTAACAGTTACATTGTTACAACAATGGAGACAAATCAAAGTTGGAGTCAAAAATCGGTAATTAATTAACCGGTAATTAATGAATTAATATTTGGAAAAAATTGTATTAACATCAAGTGTCATCCACTACAAGTTTAAAAAATTTATTTGAACTTGATTGGGGATGAATAGAAAATAATTTACTAATGACTGAAAATTTGAACAAGATAAATATATATATATATATATATATAAATTTTTATTTATTAATAGTAAGAATTGAATGATGTAACAAATAAAGAATCTCCATTTAAAATCAAATTTGATCACATGTAACTTTATAACGCTCTTTTGGAGTTAATTTGATCACGTAAGAAATCATTTTTCAATAGTTCCTCACAGAGTTAAAAAAAATTACAACTTTGCCTTGGCTAAAATACTGAAAGTTTCAATGGCAAGAAAAGTACCTCGACTTCCTTCTTGACATATTTAAAGTGCTACTATGGCAATTATACAACGGTTTTTCCGTCTTGAATTTTGAGAGAATCTCGTTTAAAAATTCTTGACCCTCCTGAAAACAAAAAGCAATACTGTTGAAAGACGCCAGATTACATTGTCTAAAAATGAACTGTAAAGTTTTCAGTCGTTGAATTATTTACGGAGACAACTAGAGCGAAACACAAGACAGAAAAAGAAAATCCCAAAAACTTTTCGTTGTTTACAGAAAACTTTCCGCGGGTTTCCATTTCATTGCAGTATTTATTTTTATTTCTTTGAATAGGTTATAGAGAAAGTAACAGGAAAATTCCTTTCAGAGTGCTCGGAGTATAGACATAATCAAAATATTGTAACACCTTTTACTGAAGCATAATTATCGCAGTACTTGACTTGACACATTAGTATAAAATGTTGTTAATACAGTGCTTCTCAAAGTTTCAATATTCGCGACCCAATATTCAATCATAATTTCATCGCACCCCCCTCATATAATAACAACGTATTAAATTCAATGATACTACACTTTGACGCTAAATATACGATACGACCTTAACTTCTTAAGTGCCACCAGCGAATATAAACGTGTCGCTCAGTCAAAGCGTTAATTTCCCCTGGCGTATATATACGTCTTTCCGAAGTACTATCTTTCCGGTGCACTGCTATCCATAAAATTATTTCGAAGGCTTTGGAATGCAATAAAAGAACCTTGACAATGTTTGCGAAGGATTTACTTACTTCAGATTTTTTTTATTCCTTATTCCATCCCCCCCCCTTAATACATCACATACCCGCCGCTACGTAGGAAACAGTTGACATTGGGAAGCGAATCACGTAACTTTTAATCGGCAGTTAAGGAATTAATTGTAAATCGTACAAATTATAAATATAAATATTCATTTTTGGATATAATTTTCTGACGGATCTATACGCGGGTCCACTAATATCTTCTTATCTTTTTAAGCAAAATATTTAATTCAACTAACTTTCATCGAGTAAGCAATCGGGATTTATGTAAATGAGGTATATTATATAAATTCGGCTTTAGCGAGTTGGCAGTAAGGAAGGAAGGAAGTGATTTGTTGACACGCTGAAGTTGATACGTTAGATGTGTGAAAATAGGAGTTTAACAGAAGTTTGAGAATTAGTTGTTAGTTGAAGATTGAAAAACAGTGGAATTAATTAAAGATTGCAGAGCGCGGAGCTATCGTCATTTGATCAAGCCGAAAAGAGTGCCTGCAAGTTCCAGTGTAGGATCCGATGTATTAAAGGTTCAGGTACTGTGTATTTGATTAAGTAGAAGCTAGTTATTAGTGTGCGAGGTAGTTATATTTTAGCATATTTAAGCTATCTTAGATTCAGTTGAGGTTATGTAGTAGTATCCCCGTGTTATAAAATCTCACCTCCGCACTCTACTATAATTCATATACCTTAATTAGAGTTGTATTGTGTCTGTTTGATAATTGTTAATAAGAATTAATAAATCAATTAGTTTGGAAATAATGTCTGTGGATTATTCTGTTCCTCTTACACATCTAGCCTGGTTTATAGGTAGACAAGAGGGTTCGGATGTAAGAGGTAACCGAACGTTACCACAATTTTATATATGACAACTCCATGGGGTCACTGGTAATTATTCAACTTGTTCTTCACGTAGTATCGTTAAATTAATTTTAAAAATACATTGTGTCGCACTGATACGTTTATGAGGGTAATACATCAGTGTAAATGTGTATTTTATTTTTTATTATGTCAGAATGTATTTTTCCCCCAGTAAATTAATAGTTTAAAAAATGATCTTTTGTTTTTCACTTTACAATATGCTCGCTCCCCCCTCATAGAGTTGTCACGCTCCCCAAGGAGGGCTCACCGAACAGTTTGAGAAGCGCTGTGTTAATACCAAAATAATATAAATTGGATTATCTGAATACGGCTCGTTAATAAATGTAGTAAGCAAATGAATAAGTAAAATATGTTGGACTTCGATAAAAAAAATACACAATAAAATAGTTAGACCACGAACTTACGCGATAGGTAGGACTGAGTGAGGATGTCATAAATCGGGGTATCATTTCGCATATAAATGCATGTAAATTACTTTTAGTTGGGGCCAGAGACTAAAGAAAATAGTGATCTAGAAAAAAGGTGTTTAATAAAATCTTAGGTAGCATAAATACAAAATCGCAAATCGAAGTTATTTTGATGTAGTAGCTGAATAAAATCTAACAATTAATTTATTTATCTTCAAACACACTTAAACAATCACAAGTGAAACTACAAAAAGAAACCCTAGGAGAACTATATCAAACGAGTTATCTAATCTCAATGACTAACTCTAAGTAAACCCAACTACGTGAACTAGATGGGGCGAACAAGCGCTAATGAACCGATAACTAATTCTAATTCCATCTATCTTAGATCCTCAATCTAATAATTTAATCTCTTAGCAATTACTTCCTTAACTCGCGCTATGTTTGTGAATGAAATATTCCAATATTCACACTTACGTAACAGCTCCCCGGCTCCTTCTCACTTACATCTACAAAACCTAGATTTTATAAAGTCAAACTAATATGAATATCATGGTTTCTTCTAGAAAGGCTGTGAATTAATGTGAATTCTAGCCCCAAAGTTTCCGCAAGAGGATTAATAGAAAAATGACGCGTATAGATCCACCGCAGTCCTTTTGTTTAATTTCCAACCGTCATTTGATCTTCTGATTGAACTGGGTCTAAATACTTAAATTCTTCAATGCTCATACTCATGGATTTCTATGAGCTCATCAGTTTATAAGGAATTCACATTCCTTATTCCCTTCGCCCCGGCTAGATGTGTGGGGGGAATTAAATGATCAGACGACATGATGAACTTCAATTATTTATTTATTTCTATATTCAACACAGACACAAATACTAACACTCTACTTAAGATAAATTTGATCAAGTAGAGGACGAAGGTGAGACAAGATAGCGTGGGGATAATATATAAGATCATTTAAATCTATCCCTACGATAACTTATACAAAGCTTGTTTTAAGAAACGTGCTAATAATTTTACTCTCTAACTTCTACTTGAAATAAAATCACAGTACCTGAACTCTTGCAATCCTTTAATCTTTTAGACGTAGTCTTAACCCTTCTCCAATAGTGGAACTAAGCATTTTCCGAATTTCCAACTTCTCGCATCGTACACTGTTTACGTATACGTACTACTGCCGGGCTGCTAGCTTCTCCTCTATTCACTTCACATCCAAGCTATCCTCACTTCACTAGCCTTCAGTTCTCACTTCACTAACACTTTAAACTTGGGAATACAGAATATATACTATTAAACTTTATTTGCATAATCACGTTTTTTCCCATCGGAGAAAGTTGGTTGAAATAATGATGGCCCAAAAGGAATCCCAAGGAGTTAGTGGAAGGAGCCGTATTGATCCGTCACAAGTTGTCAGGTCCTGATTGTGGGAATCCAGTAGTTCTTGAACGTCATCACTATGCCCTTCTGAATTTATCTGTCTGGCAAGATCGACAACTTCTTCAATCTCGTTACCAATTTCATCAGGCTCTGGCACCGATTCCATCTGAGTTTCAGAGATGGAAAGAAAAAGATGTATCGACGAGATTTGAAAATCGCGTAACTTGGGGTAGCGTAAGTCGAGGTATATTGCATTAAATTTTCGAAACCTCATTGATTTAACAAATCGGTATTGGAATTGAATCAACAAATCGGTATTGGAATTGAATCAACAAATCATCGGAGGTCCACTAAAGAAATACTTAGCCCGCGGGAAGGTGTTGCCCTTGTAGGAATTTCGGCATTCGATCATATCCCATATATGTTCGATGGGAATCATATCTGGTGATCTAGATGGACACATCATTCTCTAGAAGTTTCTCTGATGTTCCTCAACCAAATCGAGAATGATTTTGATCGGAGACATAGTGCATTGTCATCGTGGAAAATTCTATAGTTGTTTGGTACATGAAATCCATGAATGGGTACAAATGGTCTCCTAGTTGCTGAGCCTAGCCATTTCCAGTAAATGATTGGTTGAATGCAATCAGAAGATTCAGTCTATGCCCATTGATAGATCCGTTACTGTGCGTGTAAAATATGAGACAAGATCTGATAATTAATAACTTTCTTTAGGATTACGATTCAAATATGGGATGTGTGTGTGTGAGTAACATTGTTAGATTCGTGATCTTTTCAATAATTTATAAGACTAACATGTAGTTACCATATTTTCAGTTCCAATTGACTTTTTGCCAAAGAATTATTTTTATTTTTAAAAGAGTGAAGATATTTGATTTATTTCAATTTAGAACCAAAGCATCCGGTTTGGTTTCAGCTTAAATTTGACTGCTTTTAATCCCTTAAACTTCAAATGACATCTCGTACATTTCGATGCTTTAAATATTTCCAAAATTTTAAGTACATAATAGTCAAAACCTGTCTTAAAAACGTTAGTATTCAACTTTTTAGTTTCACCTGCCCCGATAGGTAAATTCTTCGTCAATTGAATAAAGTTAAGAATAAAAAAAAATTTTTAGTTACTCGATTAGCTTACAAACTTGATATATTTTAAGGGGGAATAAAATTGCTGAATAATTGTATCAAATAATACAATTTTTAAACAATTGCAATGTCAAAACTTTCATTTCAGAATTCTTTAAGCCATTTCTTTAGAAATAACCATTTCTTCTGGGGCGTAGCTACCGCCGTATCATCCCTATCAATGATACGGAGCCCCCAAGCTACAGGGGCCTCAACATGTGTAACTACTGTCTCACCATATCTAAAGAAGGGCCCCGAAGAAATTTTGAAACAGCGCCCACTCAGAACTAGTTACACCAGTGTATTTCTTCTAAATGGTTTTAACATCTTGTCATGATCAAAAAATTTTTTAAAAAAAAGGATATATATCCAAATAATATTACTGTAACTTTTTGTGATGGATCTGTATGGTTCCTTCCACTAAACCCTTGGGGATTCCTTTTGGGCCATCATTCTTTCAACCAACTTTCTCCGAGGAAAGAAAGCGTGATTATGCAAATGAAGTTGTGACGGATCTATACGGATTTTCACAAATCTCTTCTTTTTCCTTTTCAATAAAAATATTTATTTCAACCAACCTTCATCGGGAAACCAAACGTGATTTATGTAAATGAAAAATGTTACATAAATTCGGTTTTCGCGAATTGAAGAGAACTAAGTAAGAGGAAGTGAGAAGTCAAGTGAGATGAATTAAGGTAAAGTGAAGAGATCGAGAGGCCGACACGTAGTTGTTGACAAGTTGAGCAAGGTTGATACGTTTTGATGTACGCAAAGAGAAGTGGATTAAAAGTATTGAAATTCACTATTACGGAACGTGAAGTCCCCGTCAATTCATCCAACTAATTTAAGTGCCTGGAAGTCTCCGTGAAGGATCGGCAACATTAAAACATCAGGTATTGTCATTTTGATTAAGTAACTTCTGATTATTAGTGCGAGGCGTAGTTGTAAATGTGCGCGTTTAAGCTGTCTTAGATTCAGTTGAAATTCTGTAATATTTTCCCCGCTTGTATTTATATCTCACCTCTTCACTCTACTCTCGTTTATATACCTTAATTAGTATTGCGTTGTGTCTGTTATTAAATATTGATAAGAATCAATAAATCAGTTTGAATTCGAATAATGTCTTCCGATCATTTAGTTCCTCCAACACAACTAGCCGGGTTTTCAGATAGACAGGAAGGTATTAATGTAAGGGGTGGCTACAGGTTACCACAAAGTTTTATATACATATTCTGCATTCGTGAGTTTTGAGAGGTAGTGAAGTGAGAATTGAAGGTTAGTGAAATGAAGATAGCTTGGATGTGAAGTGAATAGCTGAGAAGCTAGCGAACGGGCAGTAGCACGTATACGTAAACAGAGTACGACGCGAGAAGTTGGAAATTCGGAAAGTGCTTAGTTTCTTTATTGGAGAAGTGTTTGAGGTCACATCTAAAGGATTAAAGGATTGCAAGAGTTCAGGTACTGTGATCTTATTTCAAGTAGAAGTTAGAGAGTTAAATTATTTGCACGCTTCTAAAATAAAAACAAGCTTTGTATAAGTTATCGTAAGGATAGATTTGCATGATCGTATATAGTATCATAGATAGTCTCATTGATCAAAATTATCTTAATAAGCGTGTGATTTGTGTTTGTGTTGAATATAGTGATAAATAAATAATTGAAGTTCATCATGTGTCGTCTGATCATTTAGTTCCTCCCACACATCTAGCCGGGTCCCGGTGAATAAGAAATGTAAATTCCTTTCAACTTGTTTTATCATTCCACAGATTTCTTTAATTTTTCTTATTGTTACAAAGAAATTTTTCAACGTTATTTTTCCCTCGTCACATTTAACGCATTTGATGACATTTCACAACATGGGGAGAATTAACTTCTTTTTATTGATTGTATATTAGCACACTTCGAAACAATGCGGGGTATCGGTGACAAAGCTCGTAACTTTGAACTGCATTTGAATGGGGTGAAGTACCTAAGCTGACACCATACTTCCCGATATGTTTAACATGCATTTCCTCTCCAGACGGCAACAAGTAAGTCTTGAAGTTTCTTGAGGTCTTCCACCTCCATGCAAAAGTAAGTCCCTCCTGCTACACTTATAAGCAGACAGTACATAGCATACGTTTCAAATACTCGTACAAATGGTCCCTTTGTAACAAGTGAACGTGCGTGATTCACAATCTCACAAACCTAAGCACAAAATGATTGCCTCCTTTTGACAAAATGAGTAAAATGACGCATATGATGGGTAGTCATAGGTCTATAGACATGATAATATTAAACAGTCTTTCCACTCTTGCCACACACATACGGTTGGCATTATTTTTTTCAAAATTTTCCAATTTTTTGGATAATACGTCCGAGAACAACACTTGAGAATTAATATTATTCATACTATGATCTTACTAAGGTCGAGTTAAGAACGAGAAGAGTAAACCCAGCCCTCAAGGCCCGGTTGGTCCATGCCTTAAGACGTCCCTACACGACGTCTTTTAAAATCGCCAAAATTCAACAAAATTAACGCCAGTTACGAGTTGGCGATATTCACTATTTGGTTACCGTATTCTTAACCTTTACTTTGATTAATGAGTCCGTTGCGACATTTATCAGAACTAGGCTACTTAATGATTGCGCGACGCGTATTTGAGTAAACACAACGTGTCCGCTGAGAAAACAAAGTATTCCTACTCTAAAAATTCTAGATGCATCGAAAATGAATAAAAGAAATTGAAATTAAGGAAGGAAATGGCGCAATATGTTTTTGTAATACGATGAAAATTATTCCTTAGAAAAAGTATAATGAAATGTTCTGTTTTTTTTTTTTTCAGTTTGAAAGTTAATTTTTTTGAAAAAAGAATGCACGTTTTTTATTGCATGGAATAATGAAAGTTTCACCTTAAAAAATAGTTTTTGACCCGATTTTTTAAAATTTCAATTCTATTCTGTGACGGATCTATACGCGTCCTTCCACTAACCCTCTTGGGAAATCTTTGGGTTATCAATCACAACCAGCCCTTTTGGAAGGAGAAAGCGTGATATGCAGATTAGGTCAGTTATATATTGTTTGGGTTTTCTAGCTAGTGAGTTAAATGGAGGAGAATAGATACTGGAGATTGAAATATTGGCGATAAGGAAAAATATCTAACGATCAAGTATTAGTTATATTGATAGCGCGTTTCGGGCTTCAAATTGTTAAAGATATTTAAGTGACGATTGGTCACATAGCTACATTGTAAATCAAATATTAGAGTAGTGGATTGATCCATAAAAGGTGGATCAATTTAGTAAAAGTCTTCTCAGAATTCTCACCTCTCGTAGCAAAATTCCCTCTGCTCTTTCTAAAAACCATCTCATCTTATTTGATTACTTGAATTGTGTCTGTGATAATTAGTGTGCTGAATAAACAGATGAAAAGTATTTTATGACGAGCCATCCTTCACTTCCTCCCACACTTCTTGCCGGGTCCGAGAGTAGGTCCAGAACGTTACAATTCTAATAATCAGATGAAAATGTAAAAATTGATGAACATCGCCAAGTTGGCATGAAAATTGGCACTATTTGATAAATTTTAGTGCTATTGTGGTGATTTCCAGAAATAACAAAAATCAGAAATTTTGATAGCAATGTAAAAAGATAGTAATATTAGAAATTTTATTAAATTCATCAAGGTTAATTTCCTCAGATGATCTTAATTATTCTAAATGTATAAGCTCTTTTAACTAAGACATCTTAACTTAACTGTAAAATAATTTTTTAAATTTTTCTAGCACAACATTTTTTTAATATCTATAAAATATAACTTAAAATTTTAAATGCACGCAATCCAAAGAAAAATATACATTGCCTAATACTAGTTTGAAAAATTGCATTGTAATTTTTATTAAGATATTCGTGAATGTGTGTGGTTTAAACGAGAAAAACATTTATAATTTCTCGGATAGATTTTAATCAACCGTTTTCAAATACAAATAGATTGTCAGATTTTTTATTTCACAAAAACTTTCAAATGCGATCCAGTATATCAAAGGATATATATATTTTTAATAAAAACTAAAAATTTACTTATTAATTCAAAATATGAATCCAATCATTCAAATATATGTGAGGAATTCTTCATTTAATTTTTCCCCACTCGCGTTCAGCGGCTTAGTGTAACTTCAAAAGGAACTTCTAAAAAAAAGTATAAATAGTTTTCACACGTTTTCAAAAATTATTTATTTATAAAAAGCGTTCCAGTCTATTTTTCAAATATATCACTGGAGAACGAACCTCTGTACCTTAAACCATCAAAAAATTTTTTTTAATCGACAAGCTTACTAAAAACCAATTACAATCTTTCTTGAGAAAATGTTTCCCAAAACGAAGAATCCATAATTTACTTCCTTTAAAAGTGAAATTACATATTCGAATGCTCATGTACAAACAAAACACCTGCGAAGAATATCACGTATCAAAGCGACTATTTACTTTTTTATTTCAATGGCGGTTTTAAATTAAACATTTTTTATTTAATTCCCCCCCCCCCTTCTCAACAGAAATAAAACCCTCAGAATTCTAAAACGCATGAAGCTTTTCATTGAAATATGGGATAATTTTGAGGAAAGGGGGGGGGGAGGAGAGAGAAAATTTCTTTTTTTTTTTTGGAAAACAGGATTTCATTACTTCCTAGAATCATTTTCGCTCCGAGCTAAATTCTATTCCATTGTTGTGATATAGCCTCAAACCCAAAGGAAATAAAATCTCAAATTACGAATTTCTTTAACAAAAGATTTTCATCTAACATTCATTAAGTTTTTTCAAAAACTTCAGAAATACAATTCTTCAGAAAAGCTTTTTTTTCCTTAAAAAAAATTAATATCGTGGTTAATTTTTAATAGGATATTTCAATAGTTATAAGAGATCAAGGTGTATTTTTGACTTAAAATATTATTTGCGTAGTACATAACTTTTGCATTTTAAAAATAGTTTTCAGATTAAAAAGCGTATTTGAATATTAGCTGCGACTTATAATGGAAATAAATATACTCATACCCATTTTTGAATAATTAAAGTAATTGATAGTTTTAACAAAACAATAATGTTATTCCACGATGTGAAATTCTAAAGGAAACTATATTACTCTAACATTACATTTATTTTTAAATGAAAATAAAGTAACAACAAAGAACTAGCCTTTTTTAAAATATTTCTTGTGATATTTTTTTTTCATTTTAAAGCTTTTTCAATCATCAAAGAATTTTAAAGATTGATATGATATTTTCTTTAAAGTTATAAACAATTTAAAAAATTACAGTTTAAAAATTAAAATGTAAAGTACAATTTATAAAGTTTCAATTAATTGTTTTGCATTATAGAGAAAATAGACTATGCAAGGAAAAATGACAGAAAGAAAAATCTTTCACTTCTCTCGCATAAAAAAAAAATTTCTAACAAAAACTCGTTAAGAGTCCTTTCATGTTAAATATTAATGTATAAACCAGTTTTAAATAAGCCAGTTTTTAATTAAAAATAACAATTAATAATGAAATAATTTCAAAATTAAATAACAGTTGTTTTGCAGACGATTTATGTTGCTGTGCCATGTAAAATTTTCATTTATCCAGTTGAAATATTTAATAAAAAACTTTTATCAATAAAAATAAGGCAACAAATATAATTTCTAACTATATTTACAATGAATCCTTTAAGGCTAAATAATAAAATATAATCAAATTTTGATTTTGTTTTTTCATTCTATAATTATAGCATTTAAATATAAAAAGGAAATTTCAGGGGAAAAATTCTAATTCTGATGTTTATTTGCATAAGCTAATTCATAAATATATATATATATGGATTTAAATTAATTGTATATATTCATTCTGATGTCTTTATGAAATGCAAACATAACACGATTGTCTTAAAAGGATATCACAAACTCTTCTATCAAGCTACATAACTTGTGCATTTAGAATCTGTTCACAAATAGTGTTACAGGATTAATTCTTTGATAATCTAGAATGTTATTTACTTATTCGAAATTATAATACTCATAACTGGTTACGAAGTTCATGCAAATAAGATTGTTTTTTTTAAATGAATTGTTTGCAAAAGAATAAGTATTAAAATTTTACATTACATTATAATTAAGTGGCAACTGCCATCACATAAATTTTTGTAATTCACATACAAATTTTTTCATTAAATAATTAACACAACATGTGTATAGCTATATTTTTTTAAATGAGCCATAAATTTTAACAATATACTTTGGGAATTTTCGTTAAAGGGAAACGACAGTTACATTTTATAAAATCATTATATATTTTTTTTTTAAAAAAAATTTCCTTTGTCACATTTGTTTTAAAATATCGACAAATTTTTCCTCCACACACGAGCAGACGATAATTTCCGTTAACTTCTGAAGGTTATTTTCTAGCAAAATGTAATATTTTCCTCAATAAATGTTCTAAAAATATATATTTAACTTCCAGGTGAATTGTTTTAGATCGCCCCGCTATTTAACTAATTGTTTCCCATGATTATTTTAACCTCTGTCACGTGCCACAACTTTCATTGCATGAAAAGTTTAAAATTTATAAGTAAAGTTTTACTCTAGTTAAAACTGTTAAATTAAAATTTATACCTTAAAAATTTTCAGCTTCTTTAGATATACTGGTGAAAGCTAGGCTATGTTCATCATATTTAAGAATGATTTCCATCAGCTTTGAAAACTCTGTATATACTTCTACTAATTTATTACATTTGTTTTTAAAAAAAACAATACGTTTTGAATAAGATTATTTTTTCACGGAAGAAGAAATTCGAATAAATTTTCTCAACCCTTATAAAATAAATAAATATTTTTAAAAAAAAATCTTTTATACAGATTTTAACGTGAATGAATTTAAATAAAACTCTTGAAAGATTAAACATTTATAAGTTTAGAAGCTTACATTATTTTTATTAGTGCTAACGGAATCTAAAAATAACTGAATAAGGGTTAAATTAAATAGATTTTGGGGCATGTGAACAAAAGAGAGTGTGTGTATATGTGTGTGTGTGTTTGTGTGTGTGTGTATGTATATTAGGAAATCCAAGACCTGACATCAGAGGGGCTTGGATATGGAGATCGGAATGTAGCTCAGATATAAATCTATGGCAAGGATAAGCATTACGTCGATCGCGATCGACCGGTGGATTTCCAAGACATTTTGAGGATGACCGCCTTTACTAAGACCTAAGAAGCACATACTAAAAATAAATTAAAAGTAAAAAAACTTTTTAAAAACAAGCTTTTATTTAAACGCGCTAAAAAGAATAAAATAAATTTTTCTTTAAAACTTTTTTTTTACTATCAACTTATAACGTCATTACACAATTTATATGATATAAAAGCTCGTCGCGAGATTAAAGTACTCTTATTTACTTAGTATGACATTTTTAAAAATTAAAATCAATCAGATCAAGTTATTTAATTTACTTGTTTATCTGCAGAGGTAAATCTCGCGACAAGCTTTTGTATCACATAAATTGTGTAATGACGTTATAATTTGACAGTAAAAAAAAGATTTAAAGAAAAATTTATTTTATTCTTTTTAGTGCGTTCAAATAAAAGCTTGTTTTTAAAAAAGTTTTTTTACTTTTAATTTATTTTTTACTTTTTAGTTATCCCTGGACAGGTTTCTCAGTCTGTTCATCTCATTCAACGCATCATTGTTGCTAGGTGTTAGCATGTTATTTTCGAACAGTCTAGCTAAATGAATTCTCGCAAAAAGGGTAGTAGACGAAAAACACAATTTTTTTCTTAAACCCGTAATTTTTAAACAATTTTTTCAATCTTCGTACAGATCTTGGATAATATTGTCTTACACACGAAAAAAAATTTATGAGATTTTCTTCGTAAATGACGAAGTTATTAAATGTTTAATTAAAATGTTGAGTATTTTTTGAAAATTCATAAAAAAAAAAGTTTTCGGCATTTTATTTTTTAAATGATTGATTCTAAAAGAGCAAAGCATGAGCTGTTTTAGTACGAAATGTCTATTAATTTAAACAAAAAAATTTATGCGCAACGATTTAGACATTATTTTTATAAAAACGCATCGATGTTGACTTATTTAAAAAAAAATCGTAAGAAATACAAATATTATTATTTTGTAAAAAACATTATACCGTATCGAGAAGAAATAAATGATCTGTCCGATTCTGTAATTATTTTTTGTCTGAGTTTCACAGATTAAAGTTAGATAAATTTTTTAAAGAATTTCTACAATACTCCATCTCAGTTTAACATGGCAGCGTTGAGAAATGTATACAATGTACCAATCTACTTGAAAAATAGCTCTACTATTTTGGTTTGAATTTAAATCCAAGAAAATAGATGGAAATTAAAAAAAAAAAAACTGCATACGTTGTAGAAATTAGATTATTTTTACGTTGTAGAAATGTAATTATTTTTTAGACAAAGTTAATTAATACAGTCAATAGCGCAACGTTATGAAATTCCAGTTTGGCTGAAAACCGATTTTTGACGCCAACTTTTGTCATTGTTGTAACAATAGCATTATTACAACAATCGAAATTGCAGAATATCGAAATTGGAGCCCAAAACTAGTTTAAAGTTTTTAATTAATATCTTTTTAATTAATTGCAATTTTGGAATATAAATGGTTAAAACATGCATTGTCATCCAAACTGAACGTGTATACAAAATTTCAGCTCAATAGGATCAAGATATCAGTTTCAAAATTGAGTTGCAAGATTTCACCCGAACAAATTACATACATACATACATTGTAAGTTAAATAAAAGCTTTTAAAAACATTTTTATAGCGCCGACGCCAGCTAGGCTGGAGAATCGGTTTTTCACAATCGACGTGACTGTTTATTAAAGTAAATGATTCCATAAATGTGAAGACGACATATATGTATCTTCATCAGAAGCGAACGAGCGTAATTTAGCACGTGCATGCCTCTGTAGTGGGAAACAATGATCACTGCGATGCCAGCCATATTCATGAATTTTTCCCCACATGTCAACTGAAAGGGAGAATAAATACTGATGATCAGCTCTTCCCGCGATAGCACGGGATTGGCTATTGAGATATCATCTCCCAGCCCACGTTTTCACGGGATCAGGTTATCATGTTAATATATCTCTCGATGGCGTGGGATTCGGCAACTAACAAATTAAGATAATACGTCGGTTTCAGATTCATCGGATCACTTTTCTGCTCGCTGCATTGAATGCGTCCATAGTCTGGCAGTCGCTCATAGTTGTTCAAACATCCAACGAGACAATTTTGAGTTTCTTGTGTTTTTGTAGTAAAAATATTAATATGTCATATTTTAAGAGAGAGTACAATTTCGAACGCAAGTGTTACAAAAAGAAAACATACAACTTTAATACAGAATGGCACGCCTACACCACTGGGCGGACTGCAACACCTTAAAAACATTTGAAGTAGCCAGTATTCTGGAAAAGTCCGCTTACCCCTGGTCCATGGAATCTGTCCCCAATAACCCGCGTGTTACAAATAGGGCAGCAGATATGTAGAGCAAAAGGAACAATTTTCGGGAAGCATACGTAGCTTTCGAAACATTTGAAAGACTGTTTCTTTTTTCTCTTACTTCTCATAGATCTTTCTGTATTTTTGCAAACTCGTGAGCGGCGTTGTTTCTTCTGAGTCATGGGTTAGAATCTTGATGCCACTAAAGACCAGCTGCTAAGATGCTCGTTAGATCTGTTTAGGCTCAAAGTCCTTATGTTGACATACGTGGAAGTTTGGAGGGGGTGCTAGCTCCAGTGTCATCCTTAGTACTTAACCACGATTGAAATGTACGAGGACCATCTCAAACAGTTTACTCTCTGTTGATAAACTACCGAAATTTATGATCCTATCGATACAGAAAATATAAACATACTTATAAAACTTTATATAGTACTAGCTGTTATATCCGTTATTCGCACGGGGGAATTGAAAAATTGAACAATACAGACTGAAGGATAAAGAAGTTTTTAATGAGTTAATTTTACGTAAATTGCAAATTTTAAAAAAAACTTTTGCATATTTCAGCTGAACAAAAAAAAAAAAAAAAAAAAAAAAAAAACATATTTGATAAATATAAGTCTGAAGGTCTAATAGCTTAGAAAAAGGATTTTTTTTTTATTTATAACGCCTCGTAACTCTCTTGTGGTTCGATTTTTGAAAACACCTTCCTAAGCTAATCTCGGCTCAACAAAACACAGTGTTACCAATTTTGTGTACTGAACGCTTAAAATAGTATAAATAATTAATATCTGAATGTGTAATACGATAATATTACTTTCTGCTGTATTTATTTTATGTTAAAATTATAATATTCGCAAACAACGCCGTTCCTTACATTGTAATGACGATTCTATGGAAACATAGTGAACTGTAGGTGATAGAGCCAAGTTGGCATCATTTTTAGCGACCACGTTGGCACCTTGGCGATGGATTGAACGGAGCAGAAATTGATATGCTGTAGCGCCACCTGGTGGGGATCTGCAACAAAGAGGATAATACAAAAACCTTCTCCACAAAAAATACATATACAAGCCAATTTTCATAGTGATCGGTTGAACGGTGTTGGAGTGAAGCGAGCTCATATAGGCAAACATCCATCTTTTTTATATATAAATAAATATATGATCTAGTTCACATAGTATTGTCATAATGTTTTGAGAGGTTTTCTTTGAACATGCTGAAAGGAAAACTAAATTATAAAGAAAAAAAATTGTCAGGTGTTTTGAGATTGACCAATAAATTGGTATTTTCACAATTCTTTTAATATTAAGTTTAATTTGGCCCCCGATTTTCTGCATATATTTTTTTCTAGAATGTAGTGAACACGAATTTAATCTATTTCATTAGATTTTTCAATTGTTGTGTCGTTTTCCCTACCTCAAAAGTTTTTATACTGGTTATGTAAATTTTTTTCATTCTATGCCATTTGATTTCATGATTTTGTGCTAAAACAAATTTAAAACCACATTCATATTAGTAAAAAAAGTAAACTTCGAATAAAACTAATAATTTTAGTCTTTTTGTTTAATTTTGAAGATATTTCTTGCAAAGCAATTGGGAATTTTCAGAAAAGTTTTCACGAGCAAAATTAATTACACGATTCCAATAAGCGCTTTTACTTCGAATAATACGATGATTTCAAAGAAATCACTATAATTCGAGGTCTGATGTATAACACTTTTCGTTGTTTTAAAGTACTTTTAAATTATTTTGTTCCAAATTTTTAAGTTTATCACTCTTTTTAAAAAAACCGTTGTCAAATTTGCCGCAATAAAAAAACTAATTTCCAGTATTTTTTAAAAAATATAATTACTCTAAATATTCATTAGAAAAGTGTAAGTGATATATTTAAGGAAATGTATAATTTGTGGTAATGAAACTGGTTGGCGGGAAGTACTTTTCTCGGTCTAATAACATTAAATATTCATGAGAGAACTCGTTAATAATTTACATCTGAAGAAAAACAGAATTTTAATGCGTTTCTGATGGTGGGAGACACATTAAAACGACTACTTCCGGTATAATTCATATATTTACTTCTATATATATAAAGTCTTTGTTTTTTTGTATAGAATTCTCTAGATATTTTTATTTCTAGTAATCATAAAAACAGACTAAAAATTGATTTGTGGAAACCCCAAAATGTCTAATATTCAAAAACTAAACGAAACGAAAAAATACTATTTTAATCAAAACTATCGTTTCAATGTGTTCAGATTTCTTAATTTGTGAATGAGAATCATGTTAATACAATAAAAGCTCTAAGATAAATTTTATTCAGAAAGCAATATTTTATATATTGGCTTAATATTAGAACCAAACTGCAGAAGATTTCACAAGCATATTCTACAGCAGAACGTCTTTTATCCGAACATTTATTATCCGGAGTGTCAAATATCCGGTCCAAAGTCCGGATACGTTTTCGAACAGTGCAATGCTCAACAGTTGTTTCGCGTGAGGTCAAAAGTGACGGGAAAACCCAAGATAAGGAATTTTTGGGGAATTTCAGTTGTGTGATTTGGTAAACATCTGCACAGAATATTAGGTCTGTTTGTTTCCAAATGAGGGGTGTACACGTGCTCTTTTGTTGAGTTTTGTTGATGTTGAAACCTGGATAGAGCATGCGATGCAGAAGACTGTGAATTTCAAATGCTAAACAATGACGAGATTGGGACTTCCGTGCAAGAAGAATCCGAACCCTGTTGACGATGAAACGGATGAAGAAGAGGACAACAACAACGGAATAGCAAGGATCCATCAAATAATGACGCGTTTACTGCGTTAAAGACAGCTATGGAGTGGTACGAACAACAATCAGGGTGCTTCTTACTCTACTGCTGCTCAAGAGAATCAGAAACCTTGCAACGAAAAAACGAAGGTACGGCGAAAAATAAGTGATTATTTTCCACAATAAAGGTAATTTTGCACCTATTTTGCTTTTTCTTCAAGCACGTTTCCCGCATAGGATGATTTTCAATATTCGTATAGTGTCCGGTTTCATATACTGTATGGATCGCATTCGGTTTTCGGTTATCCGAACAATCGCGTATCCGAACTGTGTCCGGTCCCAATTGATTCGGATAAACGATGTTCTACTGTATTGGCTTAATATTAGAACCAAACTGCTGAAGATTTCCCAGCATATTCTATTTTGTTTTAAACCAAGAATTAACCCCTTTTAAGCCAACGATACTCAACCTGCGGCCAGCGGGCCACATGTACCCCACCGGACCTTTCTGAGTGGCTCTGTCATGGAGCGTTGCGGTAACAAATTCAATTGTTTAAGAACAGTGTATTAAAATTTAGCGAGAAATTATAACAATCAAACAATCGCATAGATCAATTTTACTATTAATGTCGTGCTGGTACGAAATGCGAGATAAGTTTATTTTCTTTTTGTAATTGTAACGGTCAGTGATAACAAATAATTGTGTAGTGACCATTTTATGGATGAAACTAATTTTTAATTAACCCTCTTACCTTTCAAGCGAAAAATATCTAAAGAATGTATGTTGTTTCAAGATGAGTGGGATCTTGTCTATATCACAGAGAAAAACAAATATGGATCAACAACTTGTTTGATTTGTCGTGAAAGTGTTGTAGTTTTAATATGAGATGCGAAATTTTGAGTTTCGATGTTTGGATCAATTTTCCGCTTTTTAAAAGGCTCTAATCTTGTAGCCTCCCCCCCCCTTTTATCCTCATGTTGCGGCCCTCATGAAATAGTTATCATATGCATGGGGTCTGGAGGGAAAAAAAGTTTGAGTACCAATGCTTTAAGTAATCAATTTTTTTGCCCCAAATTTTCTAAAAAATTTCACATTTTTTAAAATTGTTATATAACTAAGCATAATACTTAACAGAATGCAAAAAAAAAAGAATTTCATTTTACTTTCCAATTTTAAAGTTCTCACATTATTTTTTATTTTACAATTGGGGAACATAAAAAACCCTAAGCGTTTGCTTTTTATAAGTACAGTCTGCCAGTCTGCACGCTGTGTGAAGAATCTTGCAAATAACTTAAAAGAATTTCTCTCAAACTGACAAAAAAAAATTTCATGTTCGTACTTTTTTTCCAAACGGTTGAGGAGTTTGTGAGTGTGTGTGCACATACACTATCTGGCCAAAAGTATCCGGACACCCCTTAAAAAAGTGGTTCTGGCGAGTGACGCAATTTGATACGTAATTGGAAGCTATAAAAGTGTTGGTAGTGGTTTGTCGGGTTGTATTTATCATGACAACCCATTAATTAAAGCACAAACATTATTTACTTATCCACATACTAAAGTTAATTTCGCATACAAGTCTTCTAAGTGGGAAATTCCCCTTAAGCCCCCATAACTCAACAAAAATACTTAATTTACACATTGAACTACATCACACGCTTCCGCTACTATCTTTTAAAACTAGGTCAGATGAAAAATAGCTGACGTCATTCTCCATTTTCACCCCTGCGAACGCAGGGGAACTTCGGCGTTTTTCGCCCATCGATGCTTCTTCCTCCACCCCTCCCCCCTCCACGTTTTCTCCCGAAAGGGTTTAATTCGGATGGCTTTACCTCTCACATTTTGCCTCCCTCCGGGAGGCGTCACTCTTCTGATGGTTGTTCTATTTCACCCTATCTTCAGGGATACTGGGTATAAGCATCACTGCTGGAACCCGAACCATCTAATTTTCGTTTCGTTCGTTTCGTCGGGTTGTATTTATGCGTTTGTGAGGCAATGAGTAAGTCAAAGGAGTTTAGTGAGTTTGATCGTGGCAGTATAGTGGGATGCCACCTTTGTGGGAAATCAGTTCGTGAAATTGCGGACATTCTACAGAAGCCTAAATCCATTGTGAGTGATGTAATTGTGAAGTGGAAATATCGAAGCAGAGTGAAACGGCAGAAAAATGAACCAGTAGGCCGAAAATACTTGGTGTGAACGCAGCCGCAGAACTCTGAACCGCAGAACTCTGAAAAGGGTAGTGAAACAAAATAGCAAGTCCTCCTTGGTGGAAATTTCTCAGGAATTCCAAAGGTAATTAGGAATTAGTATTAGCAGCAGGACTGTCCGTCGAGAGTTAAAAAACTTGGGATTCCATAGTCGTGCAGCCGCTCACAAGCCAAACATCACTCCACAGATTGCGAAGCATTGGTTGCAATGGTGTAGAGCTCACCGTCATTGGACTGTGGACATGTGGAAAACTGTTCTTTGGAGTGATGAATCTCGCTTTACAGTCTGGCAGTCGGGTGGACCCGTCTGGGTTTGGCGGATGTCCGGCGAACGTTTCTTTAGTGACTGCATTGTGCCGACTGTTAAGTTTGGTGGTGGAAGCATAATGGTATGGGGTTGTTTCTCGTGGTTTGGCCTGAGTCCGTTAGTTCCTGTGATTGGAAACATGAACTCGGAGAAGAATGTGGACATTCTGGACTATGTTGCACTCCCAATTCTATGGCAATATTTTGGGGAAGGCCCATTTCTCTCTTCCAGCAGGATAACTGCTCCATTCACACATCGAGGCTTGCACAGACGTGGTTCGACGAAATGGGTGTTCAAAAACTGGACTGGCCTTCTCAGAGCCCCGATCTAAATCCCATAGAACACCTTTGGGACGAATTAGAGCGCAGATTACGTAGCCAGCCAAATCGACCATCCTCACTGCAAGCACTCACTGCAGCTGTGATGGACGCCTGGAAGGAAATTAATATGGTCACCTATCAAAAATTGGTGGAAAGTCTTCCCAAACGTGTGCAGGGTGTCATCCATGCAAAAGGGGGACCGACATCATATTAATATGTGCCTCAGGACGCTCTAAGTCCATACCACTGGGTGTCCGGATACTTTTGGCCAGATCGTGCATATATATATATACTACATATATATATGCACGCACAAGTCTTACAATGCAATAGCATACGAGATAATATCAGCTTTTTTTGGATTATCTTTCCATTTTCATTTCTTCTCAAACAACAAATTGCTCATTGCCTTTCCAATCCCTGTTCTAATCGAATATTTCCAAGAATCTAAATTCCTGCCTACAATGGAAAATTTCCTCCTTCACCATAGAGAAAATCCCGCATGAGATGTAATTCAGTACCATGAGCAAACTGCATCTCTTAAAAACTCTAGCACTAATAACCTCACTATAAGAATTAAAAATAGACGCTAATTAAAAAGTATCAGTGAGCGTACTGCATACGGGCAAACCAGTTGTGGCTTGCT
Organism: Trichonephila clavata; assembly: GCA_019973975.1. Taxonomy (NCBI): domain Eukaryota; kingdom Metazoa; phylum Arthropoda; class Arachnida; order Araneae; family Nephilidae; genus Trichonephila; species Trichonephila clavata. The sequence goes on along the minus strand of BMAO01007962.1, from coordinate 42,626 downwards.
TTCAGTAGCCCGTACGGTGTACGGCAAACCGGTTCAGGGCTTTAAAAGTGGAAGACATCCAGCAACCTCTACTCTAAAAAACCTAATTTTTTTTTGGAAATTTTTGAATAAAAATGTTTTTTTTTTTAAAAAAATTTAAAGGCATAAAGTAAGATTTTGAAAACATTTCAGGGGTAATGGAGATACATTTTTAAGGAATATTTTAATTTCAGCGTAAACAATAGCTCAGAATTTTGGTTTTGTTTAAAAAAAACGATATGATTTCCTAAACAGTTATTGAATTTTAAGCAATTCATTATCTATATATATAAAGGAGAAAAGCGACTCACTCACTGACAGACTGACTAATCAAGATATCTCCGAAACTATTGAACCTACAGACTTGAATTTTGGTAGACATGTTCCTTTCATGGAGTAGAGATGAGATAAGAACGGATTTTTTTTTTGCGAAATTCGAACCGCAAGGGGCGTTATGGGGGATTAAGGGGTGTTATAAATAATTGTTTCCATTTTTACACTACTCAACGTACAATCTTGAAATTGGGTAAGCAGATTCTTTCATAGAGTAGAGATCCGTTACAAAATGGGTTTTGGGAAAATAGACCCCAAGTGGCGTTGCAGGGGAATAAGGGACGTAAAAGATAAATAATTTCGTTTTTAAAATACTTAACCTACCGGCTTGAAAATTGGTAGACATAGTTTTTTCATGGAGTTAATATCCGCTACAAAATGGGTTTGGGGAAAATTGACCCCCAAGGAGTGTTGAGGGGGTTAAGGGGCGTAAAAAATAAAAAGTTTCGTTTTTAAAGTACTGGATCAACCTGCTTGAAAATTGGTCGGCATTGTTCGTTCATGGAGTTAATCCGCTACAAAATGGGTTTTGGGAAAATTAACCCTAAGGGGTGTTGTGGGGGGGGTTAAGGGGCGATATAAATAATTATTCCGATTTTTAAGCTATTAGACGCACAGTCTAGAAATTTGGTAAGCAGATTCCTTTCATAGGGTAGAGATACGCTACAAAATGTGTTTCGTGAAAATCGACCCCAAATGGCGTTGCGGGGCTTAAGGGGCGTTATAGATAATTACTTCCATTTTTAAACTCCTCGTAGCACAATCTTGAAATATGATAAACAGAATCCTTTTATGGAGTAAAGATCCAATATATAATGTGTTTTGTGAAAATCAACCCCCCAGGTGGCGTTGCGAGTTCTCAAGGGGCGCTATAGATAATTTTTTCCATTTTTAGTTTATTAGACTCACAGTCTTCAAATTTGGAAAGCAGATTCCTTTCATAGAGTAGAGATCCGCTACAAAATGGGTTTTGTGAAAACAGACCCCCAAGTGGCGTTGCGGGGGCTGAAGGATAATTATTCTCATTTTTAAACTATTAGACGTACATTCCTGAAATTTGGTAAGCATATTCCTTTCGTTGAGTACAGAACCGCCATAAAATGGGTCTCGCAAAAATTAACCCCCAAGTTTCCTTTCCTGGGATAAGAGGCGTAATAGATAAATATTTCCGTTTTTAAACTATTCGATCTACCTGCTTGAAATTTGGTAGGCATGTTCCTTTCATGGAATAGTTTCTCAAACAAAGAGTAAAACAAAAATCGACACCTAAGGAGCGTTGCGAGGGGTGAAGGGAAGTTATAGGGAAAAAATCCTGTTTTAGAATTGTTAGACCCGTGTCCTTGAAATTTGTTAAACATGTTCCTTTTGTTGAATAGGGATCCACTAAGAATGCATATGACGGGAACCAACTCCTGGGGGAGCAAGGGGTTACTGGAGCGTGTTGACAAAAAATTCCTTTTTTCGAACTACAAGATCTATAATGGAATTTGGTTTACATTTATCTTTTGTTGAATTGAAATTCTCTAAGAACGGTTTTTGTGAGAACGACTCTCAACGGAATTATGAGGGGGGGGGGGTATTGATAGTAAAAATTTTACCCTATTAGATTTAAATTTGAAATTTGGCTTCGATGCTTATTTTATGGAGTAGAGATCCACTTATAAAATTGGTTTTGCGGAAATCCACTTTGTTGTAGGGTTACGAAAGTGTAAACATCATTCTATACTCAATTTTAGAGAATATTAGATAATACAAATTAGTAGATCTGTCCTTTTTTTTTTATCAAGAGGCGAGAATTACAGGTATAAGTATATTTTTCAATATTTTATATATATAAACAGATATATTTATGAAACACCCAGCGAAGCGGGAGAGTAACGGCTAGTCTATATATATAAAGGAGAAAAGCGACTCACTCACTGACTGACAGACTAATCACGATATCTCCGGAACTATTCAACATACAGACTTGAAATATGGTTGACATGTTCCTTTCATGGAGTAGAGATCATTTAAGAACAGATTTTGCGAAATTCGAACCACAAGGGGCGTTACGGGGAGTCAAGTGGTGTTATAAATAATTGCTTTCATTTCTACACTACTCGAAGTATAATCTTGAAATTGGGTTAGTAGATTCCTTTCATACACACACACACACAGTAGAGATCCGCTACAAAATGTGTTTGGGGAAAATCGAAGCCCAAATGGCGTTTTGGGGGTGTTACAGAATTTTCATTTTTAAATTATTAGACGCACAGCCTTTAAATTTGATGAATAGATTCCTTTCATAGATTAGAGGTCAACTACAAGATGGGTTTTGGGAAAATTCCCCAAATTTTTTTTTATTCCCCCCCCCCCAAGCGGCGTTGCAGGGGTGTAAAAGATAATATTTTCGTTTTTAAACTACTTGACCAACCTGTTTGAAAATTGGTAGGCATAGTTCGTTCATGGAGTTAATCCGCTACAAAATGGGTTTGGGAAAATTAACCACAAGGGGTGTTGTGGGCGTTAAGGGGAGATATAAATAATTATTCCGATTTTTAAGCTATTAAAAGCACAGTCTTGAAATTTGGTAAGCAGATTCCTTTCATAGGGTAGAGATACGCTACAAAATGTGTTTCGTGAAAATCGACCCCAAATGGCGTTGCGGGGCTTAAGGGGCGTTATAGATAATTACTTCCATTTTTAAACTCCTGGAAGTACAGTCTTTAAATATGATAAACAAAATCCTTTCATGGAGTAAAGATCCACTATATAATGTGTTTTGTGAAAATTGACGCCTCAGGGGTCGTTCCGGGGGCTCAAGGGGCGTATAGATAATTTTTTCCATTTTTAATTTATTTGACTCACAGTCTTCAAATTTGGTAAGCAGTTTCCTTTCATAGAGTAGAGATCCGCAACAACATGGGTTTTGTGAAAACAGACCCCCAAGTTGCGTTGCAGGGGCTGAAGAGGGGTTATAGATAATTATTCTTATTTTTAAACTATTAGACGTGTACAGTCTTGAAATTTGGTAAGCAGATTCTTCTCATAAGCTAGATATACTCTACAAAATGGGTTTCACGAAAATCTACCCCAAGTTTCATTTTGGAGTATTAAGGGGCGTAATAGATAAATACTTCCGTTTTTAAACTATTTGATCTACCTGCTTGAAAATTGGTAGGCATGTTTCTTTCATGGAATAGAGTTCCTGCGTTCGCTAAGGAGGATTGCGAGGGGTCAAGGGGAGTTATAGGAAAAAAATCTTGTTTTAGAATAGTTAGACCTGCGTACTTGAATTTTGTTAAGCCTGTTTGTTTTGTTAAATAGGGATCCACTAAGAATGCGTTTGACGGGAATCAACTCCTGGGGGAGCACTGGGGCGTATTGACAAAAAACAATCGAATGCATGAAGCTTAACTATTTTCCTTTCTCTTTCAAATTCGTCAATTGAAATTAATTGAACGATGCCTTAGACTTGAATTAGAATTTTTATGAATGATCGTGTATAGCTTAACATTACTATTAATGTCACGTTCGTAGGTATTGATAGCGCGCTTGCTGCAAAATCTCATTCAGCATTCAATATTCGTTTCAACAATAAATTCACAAAATGATGAGTAATTTACAATTTTTATATTATTTTCTGGATGATGTTTTCAGAAATTTAGAGAATAATATTTAAATGTAAATTTGTCTCGAATCTCGATTATACACTTCTTACTTAAATAAGAGGATTTTTTTTCACAATTCCTACTATTAGTTCACTCTCTCCTTATATATATAATATCTTGTTCAAATTTCCAATCTCAATAAAATACGTTTTATTCATCCATTTAAGTTCAAATACATTTTTGTTGTTGTTGTTAATATCATCTGTCTGACGTAGTCAGATCGAGGCGCACGAAATTCATCATGGCATCGGGCTAGATAGTACGCCTGTCGTTAGTCGTAGCTTTGAGCACCTTACAGGTGACAGTACGATTTGGCTCAGTTCCACCCCAATTTTGAGGGAGAACACCCTGGGAGTGGTCAGGGGCCTCTCACCTCTCTTCCCCTTCCACCAACCTCCCGAGAGGACATGCGGCTCGACGGCTATATAGAGTGCCCCGCGAAAGCACTATACATTTACAAACATCCATGCCTTCTCCGGGATTCGAACCCAGGCCCTACGGCACAGCAGTCAGCGTCGCTAACCACTATACCGGATGGATGACAAAAATACATTTTTTAAAGCTAGTAGTGAATGACACTTGATGTTAATACAGTTTTTTCAAATATTAATTCATCTATTAAGTTAAAAAATAAATGAATAATAAATAGTAACTTCTAATCCAAAGGTCGTAGTTTCGAATCCCACCTGGGATGGCATAATTTCTGAGAATGTGATTTCTTTTTTACTGTACAATTTTATTAGAATAATTAAATTTAATTAATGAACAAAAAGTAACGTACAGAAATAATAGTCCAACAGCATATAAGAAAGGAAAATCGTTCGTTGTGTCTCTGTAGAGCAATAGATAACGCATTGGACTTCTAATTCAAAGGTCGTGGGTCTGAATCCCACCTGGAATGGCCTAATTTCTGAGAATGTGATTTTTTTTTACTATACTATTTTATTAGAATAATTAAATTAAAAAAATGAATAAATAATAACAACAAAAAAAAAAATAGTCCACCATCCTATATAAAAAGGAAAATGGAAAATTGCAAGGAAAATCACTTTCTATTTCATTACTTAATATTGCAATTCTGTCCTATGTATAAACATATTTGTATTAATTGTGTAACTATTGAATAAAAAGTAACTGAAATAAAAAAATTTTTTGCTGACCTAAGTAGGAATTGACTTAAAATTGTCTATGCTGCAGAATAGCAGTGTGACGGTTTAGAAAAAATTGACGAGTAGACTGAGACTAAGAAATTATTGATTTCATTTGTCTACAGTTATAAAAACAGTATTTACATTTTAGACACAAGTTATTTAAACTATTGAGTATTTCAATACAACAAAATTTTTATTGATGATGGAGGAAGCAAAACACCACGTCATTTTACGAATGTTTCAACGGACTGATCTCTCCACTCTCTTGTGGGTGCGGCTGTCCCTTCTTACACCTCGAATTTCCCTCGAGGCTGGGCTCGCTGGAGTAAATCTAGCTGTTGTTTTTCTCATAGTAGTCATCGATTATCTACGTGATGTGAGATGAAAGGATCCCGCAATATTTTAGGGGTGCATGTTTGGATATGAACGGCGTAGTGCTATCTACATAGGAAAGCCGATCTTGCAGCTGCGAGTCGAGAAAATGCTACAACAGTGCTCTCACCTCTCTATACGTTAATCACTATTTGCTATCCCGTTAACTTCTATAACCTCTCTCTACTCGAGCTTGAAATTAAATCTTCAAATGCAAGCCTTGATTTGAATAATCACGTCTTCTTCTTCGGAGCAAAAGTTTTCAATAGAATAATATTTAAAACACCATTATTCCCCAAGAGGATTATTAGTAGGAAGAACGCGAAAAGATCCGTTACAACATTACTCGGAAAAGAGCGCTTACCTTAAATTTTGCATAGCTTTCTGGCTACTCCTACTTGGTATTACGTTTTAAATGTCACGTAATGTACTTAAATGATTAAATATTTTGGAATTCATTATTTTTTCACATTTTGTCTTTTGAACTTATTTTATGCCATATTTTTATTCTTGGCTTGGAAATGCATCTCGCTAACAGAAATGTACCAAAAATTCAATTGAACAATATGTACTAGAAATAATAGTGGAAATCTTTTAGTTGCTTATGGTAATGAAAGCAAAAATCTACGGTGTGATTGTAAAACAAATTTATTGGAAAAAGAATTAGAAAAGATTTTTAAATAAAAAAGCATGAAATAAAAAAAAATTCCGAAAAAATATATTCACAGGAAATTTCATACGTTTAATTGAAAACATATAATGAAGTACATGCAAGTCCGGATCTACGTATGGACTAAATGGGCTGCAGCCCAGGGCCCCCATTCCTCGTTGAAGATAAAAAACGGAAAAAGTCCTTACAGTCAAAATAGTAATAAAGTAATAAACCAGTAAGAAATACACACACATCAAAAATAAAATACCCGAAACACCATATCAAATTTATTTTAGAGTGAAAGAGCAATTTACTTTTGTTTTTCCGCACTACCACCGAATATGAGGAAATTAATAATTACTAATTTCGAAACTCGTCTTTATATTTTATGTAAATACCTTAATAAAAACAAATTAAAGTAGTATGCTGGTGATTTTCTTTTAGAAACTACACCATAATTGGATGTAAAATGTTTAAATCTCAAGAGAATTTCTTGTTTTTCTCATGATCAGAGACATCCTGTGAGGTCTAAAAACAATGGTCTTCATCTAATTGCTAGTGCCCAGGGTACCGGACTCATGGCAGGTATGTTATGAGTTCGAGCCCAGTGCCGCTGAAGACCCTCCGTGTAGGGGATCTGTCGAGAGCTCAAACATTCTCCAGTATGTGTGGTGTGATAGTTAGGAGAGGGGATGCCAGCTCAGGTATCGTCCTCGTCACTTAACCATGGTTCAAAATTACGAGGTCCATCGCCAAAATCTCTCGTGTAGCTGAACAGTGCGACGTTAATATTCACTCACTCACTCATTATTCATCTAATTGCTGAGAAATTAAATTGCCTCATCAAGAACCAATATTTACTTTGATTTAACTGGATAAAAACCACTTTTGCCAAATTGCCCAGACTAAATTGTTTGAGAGTATTCTTTTTCAAAAAGAGTTTTAGCAAAAACATCGATTTTACAAGAAATCCTGATGTGATGGGAAAAAATGTAGGTCATTTTCGAAATCAGCAAACTAAATAATATAAAAACCCCTGAAAGCTTCTTTTGTACTTCTCCAAAACTTAAATTTCGTAGCTCTGTGTAATTAATAGTGTCTATTAAGTACATTCTATCAATTACACTCCTTTGTACACGGCGCCGCTCTATGATAGAGTCCCTATCATAGAGCGGCGCCGATGAGCATAGAGCATTTATACAAACGTAGTGGCACTATTTCTGTAGCCATTTATTTTTGGGTAATAATAATTCTAATTTACAATATTATACTGATTTGGCACTGTGTCCTGTGCACAATACCTGAAATTAAAAGATACTTGGGTACCCATTTATTGGTTTCAAGTAAAAAGTAAGTACAAATACACATTTCTAAATTAGTTAAGTATAAAGACACTGAGTAGGAAGATTAGGATTATTCATGTAGGTTCGTGGCCTAAATCGCTAAGTAATAATTTTATGGATTAAATCCCTTCACAAGAAATGAGTTATTTTCAAAATAAAGACCCAAACAATATATATTCTGTTACGCTAAGATAATACAAAGAACAAAAGAGATCATTTTCTAATAATAATTTCATTAAAAAACTTAAAAATGGCCAAGTGCTGGAAAGATCTTTTGGCTTTGTTATTCAACTAGTATTGGTAGTATTTTTTTGTTTGACTTGCAAACGTTTTTCTGAAAAAAATTCTTAATACACAACCGGCTTTTCTGATTGGAAACACGTAACAAGTTGTTTAAAAAAAGATAAAAATTCCAATGAACATATAAATTCAATGTTAGTTTGGTTGACACAAAAAGAAAGTAAGTCTTTTTTAGATAAACATGTACAGGAGCAACTAAGAAAAGATACAGAATATTACCACTATATCCTCAAACATGTTATTGCGGTAGTAAAGTATTTGGCTACAAGATGTTTAGCATTTAGAGCAGGGGTACTCAAACTTTTTTTTACGCAGGGTCACATGCATCTGACATGTATTTCACGCGGGCCGTAACATGAGGATTGATAGAGACGGGGAAGGCTATAAGATCAAAAACATTTAAAATCTGAAAAATATAAAATCTCATAATTTTGGATCTTATTTTAAAACTATACCAAAGTCAATCAAACAAAACTCACAAAATATAGGTTTCATCCACTTTTTACCCAGTTACGGGGGAATTTTTCAATTCCCGTTAATCAATGATCCCAAGCCCCTTATCTGCATTCTACTGTCATAAAAACAAAGCTGCCAAGTACTTGGATAATTTGATTTTTTTCTTTCGATAAAGCCTTACATATTTTTATTTCAGATAATTATTTATCAAACGAGGATGGAAGCAAAGAGTTTTTATTGAACTACAGACTGAAATCAGTATTATCTGTATAAACTGTCTGTTCTTATTGCGCATTTATGTTTCAAATTTATTCAAATATTTTTTGATTTTATAAAAAAAAAATATCTGAACAAATAACTGAATTCGTCAAAAGAAGCATTTAAGAAACACTCTAACAATTTCTGTAATATAATTCTTAAGTTTATCATTAACAATTTCAAAGTTTGTGAATATATATAATGTGTTAAATTTTATGGGATGCTTTTGTTACCTCTGCGTTTTTGTGACATTAACACCTGCAAAATATTTACTGCTGTTTCAAAGTTTTTTTTTTAAAGAAAACCAATTTATCTGGTCTTTAAATGAATATTTAAGAATAAGAGCCATTGAAAGATTTGTGTTTAGCAGTACAGTGACGAGCAAAATTATATTTTTTATGTATAACATTTTCACGACAAATCAAACAAGTTGTTGATCCATGTTTTTTTTTTTTTCCTACGAAATAGTAAAAATCCCAATCGTCTTGAAACAGCAAATATGTTTTAGACATGAGGGTTAGTTAAAAATTAGTTACACCTATAAAATAGTCGCTACTGCATTCTTATTTGTTATTACAAACCATTACAATTACAAAATAAAAAAAAATTTACAATTTGTAACAGCGCGAAATCGATTGCAAAATTTATATATTGATTGCTTGATTGATAGAACTAGCTAAATCGTTAATACATTATTCCTAAATAATTGAATTATTATTTTAAAGGACCTAGAACGGGCCACGCAGAACGATCCGGTAGGCTACATGCAGCCCATGGGCCACAGGTTGGGTATCGCTGATTTAGAGGTGCCGAGGAAGTTTTTGGTTTTCTTCATAATGGTAAATTTTATGGATACCCTGAAACTGCTAGCAGAGTTCGACTCATTCATTTGTGAATATATTGAACTGCGTGAATTACGACCAAAATCGTTAATATATCGTACTTAACAAAAACAATATATGAGCAAATAGTTGGGATCATGGGCAAGCAAATCATTAAACAATTATATAACTCACATAAATAACAATGACACAAAGTACTATACAATAGTGATGGATTCAACAGCAGATTTGTCCCACAGTGACTAACTTGCTATTATACTACGATAATGTTTTCGGGGAAAAGTGAATGAAAGATGTGTCTCATTAATTAAGATTACTAATCACACAGGTTTATATGAAATATCTACAAGAATTTTTAGAAGCAAATGGACTGCTATTGGATAATTGTAGGGGATAGTCATATGACAACGCTGCCAATATGTCCGGTCCATATAATGGTGTGCAAGCTCTTCTAAAAAAATAATAAATTCGCTAATTATGTGCCGTGTGCTGCACATTCTCTTAATCTAGTTGTGCAGAATCAGTTAAGTTTGCAAGTGAAGTCGTGAACTGCTTTGGTTTTGTGTAATAAATATATGTTTGCTTTTCTACTTCGACCTATAGGTAGAAACTTCTAAATCGTGAACTTAAACTGAAATTTAACTTAAAAAGATCAAGTCAGACCAGATGGTCTTGTCACTACGATCCTTTTGAAGCCTCAAAAGATGAATAGGGTAATATCATGAATATTCTTAAGACATTTAGTAACAATGAAAATGAGAAAATTGATTTTCAAAAAGAGGCAACAAACTTATTTTAAAAATTAACAAAACTCGAAACTGCCACTGTAGCTATATTTTGGAAAGAAATTTTAGAAAGATTTAATTCAGTTAATATAAAATTACAGATTCCAGAGGTTTGGACATCTGTGAAGGGAATAAGTTCATTATGTCATTAAAAACGTTTATAAGTAATGTAGGACATGTGAATTAGGTAAAAAATCAAAAGAGTATCAAGACGCAGCCAAAAAATTAAGTCCTACCGTAGAAACAAAATATAGCGATGTGAACTAGAGACGGGTTATTTCAAAATTTGCAGATAAATTCACATAAAAAGCTGTGCATGGGACAGAAAAATTTAAAAGAGACACGATTATTGTAGCGTTAGATAAGGTAATCCTTGATTTAAATAGAAAAAGTCAAGTATATATATGCAAAATATAGTAAGAAATTAAAATTTTTGATGGATTTGCAAGATCAAAGTAAGGAGAATATCAAGCTGGAGAGTGGTACTTGCTATTACTGACTACTATTCAGATGATGTAGACCAACAATTAAAAAATGAAGGTGTTCAATTAAAACTTATCTAAAACTGAGCTGGAGTCCTATACTTGTAGTGATATATCCAATTTAAGTTTTGAAAAGAAACTAGTTGAGGTTTTTCCAAATTTGTATACCATTTTAAAGATTTTTCTAACGCTCCGTATTACTAGCTGTGAAGCGAAGCGTGCGTTCACTAAAATGCCCTACATAGAAAACAAATATAGGAAAACAATGACAAATACTAGGCTTAGTTATTAATCACTTCTTTCTATTAATATTGATCTAACCAAAGACTTAAAATGTGATGAGCAAATAAAAAAATATTCAATAAAATTTTTTTTTTTTTTTTTTTTTTTTTTTGTAAATTATTTTATTGCTTATAACGTATTTAAATTGTTTGGGGGAAAAACTTTAAGTTTCGTATATCTTAAATTTTTCCGCACAATAATATTCTAGTAAAAAGACAAAATTTTTAATTATTTAGGGGGCCCCCAGATATTGTTAGCCCAGGGCCCCCAAAGGCCACGGTCCGGCCCTGAGTACATGTAGTGATTTTATGGTTTGGAAATATTCTCTCTCAATATTATTTAGTTACATTGCTTTGTAAAGATCAATCTCGCATAATATAAATTTATTGCTACAGATATATATCTGGATAAAGTAATTCAATATTAGTACTCTGTAAATGATCTTTTGCATAGTCAGAATTACTGATTCAATATTTGTATAATATTATTCCATGTAAATACTTTGAAAATGATTATTCGCCAAGTCAGAATTCACCTATCTGACGTTCGAATAACATTATTCAATATTAATGCTTTGCAAATCATCTTCCGCCTTGTCCGAATTTACCGATTATGATATGCCATCGCATATGGGAAGATTTTAATGAATGTTTGAGCTAATAGCTAGCGACAGCAGAAATACAGATTATATTTTTAAAAAATCGAATTGAATTGGGTATATTTATATAAAGTTCTTTTCTCGAATATTTTTCCTTTCTTAGGAAACTCGGAAACATTCCCGTTTAGGGTTAACTTCCGGAATTTCACGCTTCAGTTCTCATTTAACGGAATAACTTTTTTTTTCTCATTTAGAATAGTCTTAATGTTTATTTTTATATCAGAAGGTTTGATAATATTTAAAGAATATATTAGAGCTAGGAACTTTTACTCATCACAGATACTTCAGCAAAAATAAACAAAAGATGTCGTTTAGAAAATATGATTGTTTCAAATTGTTCCATAAAATCAGTTTCTAGGAAGATAAAAGTGTATAATATGTATACATTTTTCTGAAGTAATTTTGTTGAGAATATTGGAGTGATCTTGATTGTCAGTTTTAGATCTAGGATTCAGTAAAATATTTTTCAGTTCCTTCTATTAGTTCACTCTTTCCCTATATATATATCTAAAGAGAGAGATAGAGATAGATATATATATCTTGTTCAAATTCTCAATCGTCAATAAAATACTTTCTATTCATCCATTCAAGATCAAATCATTTTTTTAATCTTTTTGTGAGTGCACTTGATGTTAATACAATTTTTTCAAATATTATTTCATTAATTAAATTAAAAATTAATAAATAGTAACACACAAAAATAATTGTCCAACAACATAAATAGAAAGGAGAATCGTTCGTTATGTCCCTATAGTGCAATAGATAGCTCGTTGTCTTCTAATCCAAAGATCGTGGGCTCGAATTCCGCCTGGGATGGCCTAATTTCTGAGAATGCGATTTCTTTTTTACTATACTATTTTAATAGAATAATTTAATTTAGTTAATGAATAAAAGTAGCAAACAAACAAAAAATAGTTCATCACCAAATATAGAAAGGAAAATGGAAAATCGCTTTCTATTTTGTCACTTATTATTGTGATTCAGTCATATGTATATACATATTTATATTAATTATAACTATTTAATAAAAAGTAACTAAAATAAAAAAAAATTTTGTTGACCTATGTAGGAATTGATTCAAAAATGCTTTTTTTTTGTATTACTTGCTATATTATATCATTACTTGTAAAATTAATACATAAGACATTGTTTGCAACTTCAATTTTTACTTATATAATTTCATTGTCTTACTCTTAGGTAACATTTTTATAATTTTTAATAACGTAATAAATATTATTAAATATGTTTGTAATAATTATATTTCTCAACAAGGCTTATATATAGGTAAGCTAAATACTAATAATATGTTTGTTTTAAAATGAGATTCTGGACAAATATATCTTAAAAAAGTAGTTCTTGTAAAAATCTGCGAGAAAAAGCAGATTATCTAATTTAAAATTATATATTAGAAAATTTTTGTTTAAATTAAAATTATTTAATTTATTTTTAAAGTTCACAAAAAATAAAGTTAAAGAGAGAGAGGCAGTGTGTTGTTATCAATATTACAAATAAATTTTCACATTTTAAAACCTTAATTTTAAAATAAATCGGGAAAATCAACAAATTCAGAAATGATTTATCGATAAAAATCAACTCAATTAGGAAGAAACGGTATCTAATAAAATTGTAGCTATTATATATGAAACAAGTAGCCCATGAAAATCAAAGTAAACTAAAAATTTGTCTTAGGGTATATTTTTGGGGACGAAAAGGAGAAATTAAATTAAATTAAAATTGGATATTATTGATTTCGTTGGTATCAGATCGTTCTAGAGCAGTGGTTCCCAAACTTTTTCAACTCATGGACCCCTTTCTATAGCCAAAACTTTCTCACGGACCCCTTTTTATAGCCAAAAATCCCCTCCCCCTTCAGTGAAAAAGCTATATAAATGCGCAGTACAAAAATCTCAAATTAAAAAAAATTTTTTTTGAAAGAATTATTTATTGAAATTATAACTTTTGCTCAAAATAAAATAAAAAGAAGTAATGACTTAGGTGAAATTTATGAGATATTATGAGTGTATTTATGTGTGTGTCCGTCTCAATATTTGTAAGAAACAACCGCAAATCCCCACATGCACTACTTTTTTTAGAAGTTTTTTTACAACATTGAATCCACGTTCTATCAAATCGGAAGACGGGAAAGTAGTCAAAAACTTCTGTACAGTAACCCATAACGCAGGATGTAAAACTGGGGTCTATTTTTGTAACCAGAATTTGTGGTATCCTTATTCAAACATTGGTTTAAGTCTCTCATTTGTGGATAGTTCAATAAGATGCTCTTGTATTAGCATAGATTCATCTGTGTTTGGGATATGACTTAGTCCACGCACAAAAGGGTTCAACACCCAGTCGGAAATATCCAAGTGAATTGTTTTGTTATTTATTTAAATTTCTATTAAAATAAAAATTGATCACAGAATTTTTTAAAATTTTATATTAAACCTTGAGCGGATCCCTTGACGTTGTTCAGAGACCTCTAAATCAATTTTAATTTTCCATAGAACCACTGAATAATATCGGGAACCCTTGGGGGTCCGTAGAGACCACTTTGGGAACCACTGTCTTAGAGGTATAACAAAGACCATAAGCGACGAATCTCGCAAATTTTGAATCAAATAATGAGGAAGTTACACGCTGCACGAGAATTTAGATGCCCATTTAACATGCAGCAGCCTCTATCACTACGTACGGTCGGTCTTTGGGAAAACCAAGTCTCGAACTCTACTACTACATACAGTTCGAAACGTAGAGCACTCTTCGACTACCAATCTCGCGACCCTAAGCACTTGATTATTACGGTTTAATATCGATTTATGATAGGAGCAGGAGCGTAGCTACCACCGCATCAATGATCCGGGGCCCCCAAACAACAGGGGCCCTAACAAGTGTAATTACAGTCCACTAACAGGCTCCCATATCTAAAAAAGTACCCCGGAGGAATTTTGATGCAGGGCCCTCTAGCTACGCCAGTGGATAGGAGGTCAAGATACTTTTTATGAAGCATGCACTGAATCATAATTATGATAATTTTTTGAAGATAATTTTTTAAGAAATTATTACAATTTTTTTGTTGAAAGAATAAGTTATATGTAACACAGTTTAAATATTCTGGATACAGAAAGACAGACACGCACACACAATATCCTTCCTTTGACACAGTGAAGGTGTAGGCTGCTGGGTAATAACTCAAATGTAGAGTTTTGGCCGTGTTTTAAAATTACGAGATATTTTGATTGTTTCAAACGAACTTTTGAAACTGACAAGCAGGGGAATTTGGAAATGTTTCATAAACCAGCAAATATATTTGCACATCAACATTTCTCCGAAGTTACATACTAATTATCAATCTGTAATTTAAGATTGGTCCATTCTAATTGAGCGAGAGAGACAACGAGACACTTCACCGTTAGTTTTGACTCCAGACTTCGTGGTTTCATATTATTGACCCGTTTATTGCACGAATTCAGAGAAAAACTTGAAGTAATTACTGAACACCTGCGCTCCGTTCAGGGTAACATGTAAAGTCAGACATGTAAGACATCAATCACGACTTCGATTTTAAAAAAAAGTACGAAAATCCAATCTGGAAGACGAAATTAAAGGGAGGTAGGGAGGAGGGAAATGTAGCAACTTTTAAAAGCACGCAAGATGATTCATCTCATCAAAATGCTACCGGCCAACTTTACCTAAAGCTGTCTGCTTCTAATATTCAAGAATTTGACCGAAACGGGAAATCCTGCGTAATGTGTTAGAGAATATTTACCTTTATATGAGAGAGAGAGAACAAATTAACATAGGTATACAAGAATGCTTGAGTTCTACAATTACATATTGGCATGTACCGGAATTAATGTATATTATATTCTCATTTTTGTGTTGTTTATTGAAATTTGAAACCAAGCGGCTCTCGAAATGTATTCCTGCTCATTTTCTCCTAATTAAAATCCTTATTTTTCATAGAAAAGCGCTGCCACATCATTTACGATAGTGGTAACCAAATGTTGATGGTCGCTATCTTCTTTGCTGGCTAGGGACCTCGGTAGATTATTTCGTAGAGAAACAAATTCATGGTCGTATTTCAATAAATCACAACGTATCAGGGTTAAATGTGTAGGGGCTTAAATTCCTCCCCTTAGCTTTCCTTAGATGTGGAGAGTGGGTAGCTGCTTAAACGTCATTCTCGATACCGAGACTGTGGTTCATAATGAAAAGGTTTGTCATCAATAGCTTGTACGTTTCGTGTAGCTACAAGTTATCTGTTTATGTCTGTTTACAATACAAAATCCTTAAAGTTTTTAAAAATTCAATGAATATTGTCACGTGATAGATCATCTACGAATGTTGGAAAGGTCAACGTAATAAACAGATTCTTTCGGAATAAATCGCTTAATTTATTTCATATAGAGAACTCTCAAGAAGTTTGAATAAATCTCCTTAATGTCAGGAAACAATTAAGGTACTACATAACGCAGTTCAACCAATCGCATTAATTCCAATTTCGTACGAAGCCAATGAAACGCACAGTCACTGTCTATGATTTGACTCCATTGTTGCTTCACTGCATTGTTTTAGGTAAGATGGAAAGAAACCTTGTAGGAGTTTTTTTTTTTTTTTTCAAATTAAATTATCACTCTAGAAATTTCTGAATTTTTATATAAACGTTTATTTTTGTCGCCAATTATTGCTACATTTGGCGACCAAATTTGTTGCCAAAATCACTCCTTTTCATTTACTAGTATTGAAAGAATCATCTCTCTTGACCCGCAAACGATCTTTCCGGCCACAGCATCATTTCGGCAAAGAAGCAAACATAATCCGAAATTTCCGAATATAATATTATTTTTTCATTTTAATTCTTTTATATGGAGAAAATGTATAAGAAATTTGGCCGCATCAGACGAATGATCATGGAAATTAGCTCACGGTCAGCAATGGTTCAGTTGAGCAGTGTTTAAGAGTCCTGTTTACGATAAACACCCATTTTGTATTGGGGCTAATACACGTTAAATTATTTACAGCTCAAAGTTCTTCAGTTGGCGGGGCATGAATGTAGAGAGTGGGGTACCAGCTCAGGTGTCGACCTCGTCATCTGATCTTGGCTTAGAAGAACAAAAATTACTGGATAGGATTTACAAATATTTCCGATGGACAGAAATAGAAATTCGAAAACGTCAATACAATAAATGTATATCAGATGAAAAATGAAATATATTTTGCACAGTAAAATTGTAGTTTTCAAGTCCATTTTATTTATAAATTAAATGATGGTAAATAGTTAAACCCTCCGGAAAAATGTCTTATTACATAAATTAATTAATAAATAATATCAAGCATAATATAATATAATTTTATATTTTTGACGAATTTAGTGAAAAACAGTAATAAAAAAATAACATATTATATAGCAGAAGTTGTTGCATTTTTACACAATTCATAATTAAATAAATTATAAGGCCACTTTTTATCTTGCTGGCAAAAACATGCTGTTTAAAAAATGCATTACAAAAATTTTATCCAAATCGCAGAATGTGTTGAATTTAATACTTAAGCAATCAGGTAATTGTTATTCTGTGAAACAATTAGCTATATCGCAGTATCAAATATGTAATTAATTTATGAAATACCTAATTATTTTATGAAATAACGAATTTGCTTTAACGGTAGCACCTTTTTTGCTTTAAATGGTCGCAAACCTTTAGAACTTCATGGACTACTAAATGCATATTTTTATATTTATTGGATCTCTAACATGAATTTAGAATATTTATGCATATAATAATTATTAGAAAATTTTTATTTAATTAATGTTATATGCACCTAACAATGGTAACAAAGCTACATAGCAATTATTTTTAAAAATGTGTGTGAAAAATTTTAGTTTATTTAATTTTTTACTTTATAAGGGTGACCACGGTAGCCTAATGGTCCAGATCACGGGCTGATTAGCCTGTCATGAGTTCGAATCCTGGTGCCGCTGCTGATCCACCGTGTAGAGAGGCTGATGCATGTTAAATCTCTCAAAACTCAAAGACCTCCCCCTTGGAGAAATGGGGCAGTTTGGTGGAGAAGTTCCAGCTCATGTGTCGTCCTCATCATCTGACTATGGTTCAAATTTTGAAGTCCGTCACCAGTAGCTCTCGTATTGCTTAATAGTGTGAAATTAACAAACACTCACTCCTTTACACATTTTTAATATAAAGTCCCAATTTTTCTGTGTACCATCAAAATTTTTTCACTGACCACTAGTCGTCCGTGGACCCCCTGTTGGTGACCACTGATATATATTTTGCAGCCGAGACAAAGGAAAGTTTGGTACCAATCGTTGACTATGTTCGGAACTGTGATTTTGCAAAATAGTACAAAAGATTTTTTTTAATATTAGGATCATTTAGATTATGATACACGTATAAAATTGTTTTAAGAATATTATTACGATAAAAAATTATTTAAATGCAATATTTTGGCGAAAAATGTACTTAGAATTACCTATTTTTTTTCAAAGCATTCTTCTTGTATAAAAAATGCTTACATAATAATAACATTTTGCTTATGCACTCACTTCCAAAAGTTAAGCACGAAGATGAAAAATGCAAAAAAAATCAACAAATGCTGCTTTGATCGACACAAAATTTGGCAGTAAAGTAGCATATATATTTATACATAAAAAAATTGAATAATTATATACAGAAATGAAAACAATATTAAATTTTTTTAAGTTATCAGATAATGTCATACTGGAGACTTAAACAGAATTATACATAAAGTGAAAATACACAGCATAAAAGGAAAAAAAGGACCTTAATAGGGTATGTGATCACCCCTCATCTGTATGCAAAGTTTACACCTTCTGACCATGCTTTCAATTAGGTGGTCAACCACCGCAGAATTAAGCAATCGCCATTCTTCTTGTAGAGCTGTTTCCAGCTCAATAAGAGTGGCTGAAGGTGGGAAAAACGTTAAGATACAGCACGGCCGAGAGCATCCTAAAGATTTTCAATGGGATTAAGGTCGGGCGAATATGCTGGCCACGCCTTACGCACAATCCCTTCACCGTCCAGGTAGTCATCGATGATGTCAGCTCTATGGGGACGTGTGTTATCGTCCATTAAAACAAAAGTAGGGCCAACTGCTGCAGCATACAATCTCACAATGGGTTCTAGGACTTCATCTCAATACCGGACAGCCGTCACAGAATCCCGTTTAAAGATGTGTAGGTCGGTGCGGTATCCTAATGAAATCCCTGCCCACACCATAATGCTTCCGCCTCGGAATACGTGATGTTCGGTGATGTTTTGGGGCTGATTGCGTGTTCCTTGTTTACGCCATATCCTTATACGCTTGTCATCTGGCTTCAGAGCAATTCTTGACTCATCAGTAAACATGACATTGCCCCAGTCAGACACAGTCCAATTGCCATATTTCCGGCACCACTTTAATCGTGCCCCTCTTGATTGGACGGATAGAGGAACACAAACTCGAGGTACCCGGGCATACAGTTCATTCATATGTAATCTTCGGCGTACAGTAGCTGCAGATATAGCCTTACCAATGGAAGTTGTAACCATAGATGTCACACGTGTGGAGGTCGCTCTGCGATTCCGCTTGGCTACAATAGCAATATATCGATCTTTAGTGGGGGTTGTAACCCTTGGGCGACTGCCTACGGGCCTTCGGACAACTGTCTGTGTGGTTTGGAATTGTTTCCATAAACGTGAAATTACAGAATGATGAACGCCGAAGAAAAGAGCAACATCTGTGATCGTCTGTCCTGCTTCAATGCGCCCCACAGTACGCCAGCGCCCAGAATCTTCCATTCGTTTTCAGGAAGTCACAGAAACACGTATGTCTTGAAAACAAATTGTACGAAAGTTTTAAACACCTTCTATCAGCACTTGCAATCAACTTCTGTAACCCTTCATAAAGCTGAACTTTTTGCATATTTCTTGACATGAAAGCACGATTGGCTGTTACCTAACATATTTGCATACTTCCATCTACCTCTGCAGCGAATTACATCCTCTTCAATTCTGATTGGCTTCCGGAAATTAGCATTTTCCACTCCGTTCTTAACTTTGGAAGTAAATGTATATAGCTAAGACCTCTCCAGAGAACTAGGATTTTTTTTTAATTCAAATAATTATAGGTACTATTTTGTTAAAATATCTCCACTCTGATGTATTAAAATATGGATAAATCCATTTCTAGATTATACCTTTTAGAAGTTCTAGTTCAGGCTCTGCACAGAGACCTGGGCTGTATATAGACAAAACATTATTATTATAGAAGCCTTTTTCATAAAAGAAAAAGTTTTGAAAATAGGTCATTCTCTCTCTCTTATTATAATTATTTTTTTTTTGCAAAAATATTGCATTTAAATAATTTTTTATTGTAATTATATTCTTAAGACAGTTTTATACGTGTATTTTAATCCGTGACACTAAATATTTTAAAGAAATATTCATTTGTACTCTTTTTGCAAAATCACAGTTCCAAACGTAGTCGGACACCTTAAATAAACTTATTAAATTACTTGCTGTTCTCTTTTTGTAAAAGCTTATTTGTCTGATAAATTCACTGAAACACCTAAACTTTCACTTGTTTTTAATTTATTATTTATAATATTTCCTACCTTACACGTATAAAAAGCCCGAAATTCGGTTTGAATTTTTAATGCAATCTTCCATTAAGAATGAAAAAAAAAAGCTGAATAAAGAAATGGAATTTGTATTTGCAAAAGAAAAAAAAAAGTTGATGCGTGCAGTCTTTAACTATGTTTTTACATCCTTGAAGGCGGAGGCATTCCAAGTTATACGACAAAAATAACATAACACGGTGTTCTTCTATGATATTAAGGCATTCAAAGCGTTCCACGTCTCCTGCCTTACGTGATTTACTTATTTTGCTCTCGTAAAGTATATCCGTAACAAACATCCAGCCACAACTGGGTAAACACCTGAAACCTTATCAGAGACATCTGAGACAACACTGTAGCCGTAGACACACAGGGAAAATCATCATTTAAAAAGATGGCCACTTTTACAGGAAAGTCGTGCAACTAGTAACGGGGCTTCTTTTCTTTCTCTTTAACTCACAAAAGTTCCATCTTAGGTTCTACGAACAAAGGATTGGAGTCGCTGAGAAGGAAACAGGGAAGTGTTGTAGGCATTGGCCTAAAAGAGAACGTTTTCATCCAGTCTTTATTTATGGAATTTCAACCGCTGCATTCAAGCGTGAAGGATGCGAGGATTGTCGTTAGAGTTACCTCTTTTTATTCTCCTCCTCTTTTTTCATTTAAGAGGTTTAAAATTCATGTTTTGAGGAAGGGACTTTCTGGAAGCTTGCTTTGCAGAAAATAAGATTTCGGGACACGTACTTGAATAAGAGCAACGATCTGTGTTTATTTTTTTTAGTTCTAATGATAGAATACAGAAGTTGATTGCATAAATTACTTCAGCTTTTTGTCCGTTTTTCTAATTTTAAGTTCAGAATAACTGCACCTGGAAGATGACTCTGGGATCAGTTTGTTCCTTATTAAATTAGAGGGATAGATTTTTCTCAGAAAACAATATGTAATATATCGTCGACCCAATAGTCAAATGAAAAGACGTTGCCAAATGCCACGATATGCAGTCAATAGTGGCAAACTCTTCCCACACATGAATAAACACAGCAATCTTATGAATGCACACAGCACCTTTTTATTTGGCGATGTTTTTTTTTATTTGACGATGTTTCTTTATTTGGTGATGTTTTTTTATTTGGCGACGGTTTCTTATTTGACGAAATTGTTTTCTTACTCATGTTACTATTTAGAATGCAAATTTAAAGTAAACGGATAGAATTCTCAGAAATCTTAAAGGTGTGGGAAAATCTTACGATTGATCCCAATCGATTGACAACTTGACTGAGTATGGACCGTTTGTGTGTTTCTAAGATTCTGGCCTTGACCACTAGGCTACCAAGGTCACATGACATGTCAAGAGGACAACTAAATCGAGATGAAATGATTTTAGTTCACAGAAAAAGACTTAAAGGGTGACTGAATAATTGTTGGAAAAATCAACATAAACTGACATTGTTCTGTCCTTGATTTATTCCCATTTTGTTTTAGTCATACCGCCCATTTTCGACTTGAAATTGGCATTTGTTTCTTTCTGCGATACTAGAGGTTCTCCTATAATATCTCCGACTCCGGTGGCTTAGAGATAGCGTGCCCGTTTCGTAAGCCTAAGGTTGTGGGTTCGAACCCGGCTGGGGTCGATAGATTTTCTGGATGTGAAAATCGTATGCACGTCATATCATTATGTGGCATATAAAAGATCCCTCGAGTATCAATTTGGTGTTGATACTCTCGGCAAAATTAAATCACGGCAATACTTAGCATACAACAAGAGCTTGAATTAAAAAAAAGTAATTCAAGCGTCCAAATTTGGTAAATAGTTCTTACATTTGGGGACTTCCGTGTCTGCAAAGGCTAAGTTGCCACAATGCAGCCCCATTGGAATATATATATATATATTTATATCACTCGCCTACTTTAGAGACAGCTTTAAAAATCATAATAGGTCTCCACATTTTAGTCCAAAGACTGTCGGTATCTTCAATTTTAATAGCTCTACACCTCAACTTTTTGTTTTCGCTGTTTTCATCCAATTTTAGTCCGACATTCTTCTGCACCCTTTATTTTCTTGATATGCTTCCTGAAATACAATTTATTTCTTCTTTAGCCCTGTGGGAAGTACAATTTTGTCCCTAATTATTTTATTATATATATGTATTATGCATTACATCGACAAGACCGAATGATACACAGACTTTTAGACAAGTCAGCTTTGTTTTATACCACTTACCTTCATCAGATGAGTTCTAGAACAGTGTCATTTTCTTTATGTAGACCAAGGTCACAAATCCGTAGCCAGCATGATCGTGGCCTGATGACGCAGAAGTTCCGCATTGTATAGGAACTGATAAAAGTTAAATCTGCCGAGGCTCACAAAATCTTCAGGTTGACGTGGTGTGGAAATTTGGAGAATGGTATGCCAGTATAAATATTGTCCTCGTCGCTTGACTGAGTTTCAAAATTACTGGATTCGTTTCCAAAACCCCCTCGCAGCTTAAAAGTGCGACGTTAATAAAAAAAATCAAATTTAATTCTTTTTATGAAGAATACTTCTGCTTTGAAGGAAAAAGATAGTCGCTTATTTATCCATTGGCAAATCCTAAATTTTGATACGACTTGTGGAAAAATATCATACGATTTTAATGGAACAAATGAGGATTGCAGGAAAGATGGTTAAAAATACAATTATCTCCAAGAAAGAAGGCATAATTTACTAGCAATGCATCATTCTGAAAAAATGTACCACGACAAAAAAAAAAGAGTAAAATGATATAGTTTTTGTACAAAGTGATTATATTGAAAGTTCCACTTTCAAAATGCTGTAAAAAAGAGCCACCGGTCAGAAGAGTTTCAAATTTAAACTTAAGGGTATCCGACTATTTGCGACAACTTTAAAAAAAAAAAAATGGAGATATGGGAATTTTTTTCGTGGTTTTTAGATTTGCTGAGCACATTATAAGAAAAATATGCCAAAATTAAGAAGAGATAAAGAAATTATTATCACTACATTGAGAAAAAATGAGTAAAAATTGACAAAAAAAAAAAAAAAAAAAAAAAAAACATAAACCCGGCCCATTCTGTACCAAAAGTTTATGAACAAATTTTCAATTTTTAAACTCTGATGTGTTGCTATGTAATTTAATTTTAAAATGACCTTTAGGATAAGAGATATTTTAATCTTTACAAAAACTAGAGCCCCCCTTTTTTTTATCTAAGTTATTATATGAAATTGCCTAAAATAACAGTGATTATATTAACATAAGGGTCTGTAAATCTTGTAATAAAACAGTGATTGATAAATCGGAAGGTTAAAACGCTTCTACTATTATACAGAACATACATAAAAAAATTCTGTTCATTATTTTCAAAACTTTTTGAGTAATCTCTGGCCCCGTTTGAGCATATTTTTTTTAAAAACAAGATATCAATCATTGGCATGGCCAAGTAATTTTAGCGAGTTTTTCACATGTTGTATTTTACAATAATGCAACTAATGAACTTTTTACTAACAGAAAGTAGTACCGTACCACTCCTCTAAGTGTACTACTATATTGAGCTGAAAATAAATAATGGCACAAATCTGTACCAGCACTATAAAAAAGCAAAAACTAGCGAAATTCAGGAAAATTCGGGAAAACTATGGGAAAATTTAAATAGGATTCGGCTCATCTAGGGCACAAATGCGACCCAATGCCGAAAACCCGAGGTCAACGGGTTGCTTATTGGTTGAGAAAAAGGTACGACAAAATATGGAACGAAGACGAAATTTGCGTCCTAATAGCGCTTTTGTTCCACTACGTGAAAAACGCGCTAAAAAAACACATTTCGAGGGAAACGCGTTTTAAATATGACATCTTGCTTTAAGTAAGGGCATCTGCTTTTACTAAAACACTTGAAGATTTTTTTCTAGTGAATGGAAAATAATAAACTTGGTATTTTTATAAAGCCGATAAGATGACCTATACAATAAAATCATAAAAAATGTGTCAAGTTTCGGCAAAATTCACAATTTTAGGGTAGTCGGATACCTTAATATACTTGGAAAGAGGGGAAATGGAGTGGCATAAAAAAAGTTCGGAAGTGTATCAATAGACAGTTCTATATGCGACTTAACGGAGGTGGATTCCGCTACAAATGGCGTTTGGAATCGAATTGTCGTCTTTGACATGAGTTGCACTTTAAACCAATTTTACTGTTGAACATGCATGATTGTTTCAGTTTTTGACGGGAAAAAAAAATGACTTCCAAGTTATTCAAAAGTTGTTACACTGCTAGTAAGAAGCCCATTCATCTCGGCAAGGTCATACCACACTGGATGGGAAAAATCGGTTTTTAATTGTCCTTGGGACAAAAGCTGCATAAAAAGTAACAATGAAAACGTCTATGAATTTTTTTTCTCGTGCTATACCGTTTCCCAGTGGCGTAATGGAGAATGTTAATGCCTCCCTGCAAAGTCAGGTTTTTTAGCCCAAAGACGTATCTCATGTAGCGGAATCATCAATATAAGCCAGTAACAAACTCCGTACTGATAATCAATTTGGTATAGTGGTTACGTTACTCGGCTTCGAATCCAATGGTCACGTGTTCTGTCCTCCGGATAAGCGCGCCACTTCACTCACAAAGGATTCTATAAAACCATATAACACAATATAGGCTTAGAACCCCCTATAGTCCTGGGGGCCCACGTGATGCGAAGATTGTGGGGATGTACGTTACGCCACTGCCATTTCCCCCTTCTTCAAGTATGAATTTGGAGTCATTCTGAGCAGTAGTTCTCTTTTTACATGATTTTGAAAAGGGAACTTTAATTATATCCGCCCTGTAAAAAGCACCTATAATTTAATATTATAATATTCACAGTCTGCTCGCAATAAATTCTGCTCAATTTCAACCCATCAAGAAGATTCAAAAAGCATTTATTACATAAGGAAAATTTTTATACTAAACCGGTAACGTTACAATTCATTTTCTGTTATTAGACTTAGCTCAGAACATACTTCATATCAAAACAAAACTAATTAGCTTATAATTAATTGGGTATAATCGAAGACCGTGTAGGTAAAATAGAACAAAATGCAACGATCGATAACGCCACCAACAACATTCTACCCGAAGAACCGGATTCTAAGTGAGCAGAGGACTGTCATCGAATACTTTTTTTATATAATTCACCCCCTCCCTTCTTTTTTAATATACATCACCGAGTCATAAACATTTTCTGCTAGCAGGAGACATAAAACGGATTAATTATCTCTAAACACGTAAATAAAACAAAGGATTGTTTTGTCTATCGCTTAAAGAAAAAGGATATAAAAAACTAAAACGAAGGTGTGTCTTTGAAGTATGGTTGCGTTTACCGAAAGACACTAAGGCCGTAAAAACAATAAAAAAAGGTCTTTTTATAGGCAAGCAGGCTAAACAATATCGTAAACATTCACTATTTGCATACATATTGAACGAAAACAGAAGGGATAATTTACGAGACAATTTTATACGCTTTAAACAACGCTGTGAATTAAGTACCGCGGTCCCATTTTAGCTATTGTGCAGAGTGGAGATAAATCTCTTTTTTTCATCGTTAGCTCGTTTGTTGAACCATCAAAGCATTCATTGACTTAAATTGAAGTCGCTTGAAGATATTACACGCTTTAAATATGCTCCGGCTGTTCTATTAGAAGTGATGTTAACCACTAAGTTTGCATATAAAAAGTTAACTAACAACGAATGAGTTGGACTCCTTTCCAATAGTTGGAAACCGGTTGGGTGGTGTTTTCAGAAAACAATTCTGATGAAATGTTTTTTTATATTTTATATGACGTAAAATACAACTATATTTCAGCTTGTTTTAACCCCTTAAACCAGCGATACTCAACCTGCGGCCCACCGAGCTTTTTTTAAGTGGCCCGGTCATGACGCATTGCTCTGAGAAATTCTTTTATTTAAGACAATGTATTAAAAATTTGGTGGGAAATTCTCTTTGACTAGAAATCAAATATATCAATTTTACTTTTTTGCTGTCGATGTCGTCCGTCTGTGAATTGATATTCTTTTTCTATTTGTAACGGTTACGGTTAGTGATAACAGACAACAGAGGAGTAGCGACAATTTTATGGGTGGAACTAATTTTGAACAATTTTTCATATTTAGCGAACGAAAAATATTCGAACGATTTGGAGGCTGACTGTTTTGTAGTGAAAAACAAACATGGATTGGTACTTGTTTGATTTGTCACGAAAGTGCTGTTCCTAAAAAATGTCAATAAACTGGAATCATTTAAGGACATTTTTCCTGTTTCAAGAGGTGATAAATAGGCTTCATTGAACACTCTTTGCAACAGCAACAAAGTGTTTTGCCAAAGGTAATGTCACAGAAGTAGCAAGAACATCCTAAGAAGCTTTTTATATTATTGGTAATCATATGAAACCGTTTACTGATGCAAAAATTGTGAAGGAGAGTTTCTTAAATCCTCTTTTAATTTAATGTGACAAAATAAAAAAAATATTGAAAAAAATAATTGAAAAAAGCAAAATAGGAGTTTGATCAAATGTCCGTATTTTAAATTTCCAATGTTATCTTGGTCTCAAAGCATCCCCCCCCCCGTTTCACCTCATGTTGTTGCGGCCCGCGTTAAATAGTTAACATAAAAGATACGTACTTGACATCAGTCAGGACTTGGACCCTCTGGACCCCCTCTCCCTCCTCATGATGCGTGGGTTGCGGGGATGTAAGTTATCCACTGATTATGGCTAAGGCGGCTATTTCAGACTGTAAAAAGACCATGATTGCATGGCATATTATCTTAATAAAATAGGTATTCTCCCATCTGGTATAAGCCAAATTCGTAGTTCGGGTATCACGAATGCAGAGAGCATCTTCTTAAATGCCCAGAACTAAATAAAGAATCAATACCAGGCGAAATAAGCAAACTGTACAGGAATGTCAGAATTTTCATGAACTCTTTGTAAAGACTACACCACTTATATTCCTTTTCTTGTTTTTTTTTAAATTTTTAACTTTTTACAATTTGTACCCATGTTAATTTGTCCTGGTTCCTACTTTAACAGTTTGTTCTTTTTTCATTTTCTACTATTAGTTCACACAATCTCCCTATATATATGTGTGTGTATCTTGTTCAAATTTTCAATCGTTAATAAAATGCTTTCTATTTATCCACACAGACACATTCAAGTTCAAATACATTTTTTTAAAACTTGTAGTGGATGACACTTGATGTTAATACAGTTTTTTTTTTCAAATATTAATTCATTAGCTAAATTTAATTAATTAATAAATAGTAACAAACAAAAATAATAGTCTAACACTATATATAAAATAATGACATGTTGTGTCCCTGTAGCGCAATGAAAAGCGCGTTGGACTTCTAATCCAAAGGTCGTGGGTTCGAATCCTACCGGGGATTGCTTAGTTTCTGAGACAGTGATTTATGAATGAATGTATAGTAACTAACAAAAATGATAGTTCAACAACCATATATAGAAAGGAAAATCGCTTTCTACTTTGCCACTTAATATTGTGATTCTGTCATATGTACATACATATTTATATTAATTATAATTATTTAATAAAAAGTAACTAATATATATATATATATATATATATATATAACATTTTTTCTTTGTTGACCTAAGTAGGAAGTGACTTAATTTTTTTTATATTACTTGTTATTATTTATCATAGTTCTTGTATGGTACTTGAGCAGTTTTATATGTTTGGATTGATTCTTCTAGTAAAGCCGTATGTAGCAACATTAAAGTCATGTCGAAGATAATTTTTCGTTCAAATTTAATTCCTTTGAATGTACACTAAAACCTTGACAAAAGGGTCCCCATGATTGTCGTGATAAATTTAATAATTTAGAAATAATTCCGCTTAAGTATTTTTGATTATATTTTCTGTCTCATTATAAAATCTCTGTGTGACATTAAATAACAAAAGTTCCACACACGCTAAGCCTTTCTATTAGAATTCGAGCATGTTTCGTTCAAAAAATATCTCTACCGATGCATTTCCTTTCACCCGGTGAACACAATACATCGACAGAATTTCGTAATGAAGTTATTAGTCTTTTGATTTCATCAAAAAAGCTTTTAATATTTCGCTCGAGAGGTGAAGTAAAAGTGCTATGGTAAATTCAGAATTCAATTTCATGAGAGTGCTTATAAGAGAGAAAAAGGCAGACCAAAATATTTTATATTTGCAAGATAGGGCAATAGATGAAGAGAAAATACGACGGTTAGTTAATAATTATCTACACTTTTAGCTCTACAGTTTATTTAATATAGGTGCACGAAATGACATTTCTTTCAACACAATCTCTTCCAGTGCATTTTGTCTAGTGAAATATGAGCTTTTGTGTGCCTTCAAATGTCAAAGTTGTGACGGATCTATACGCGGTTCTACTAAAAGCTTCTTAGCTCTTTAAACAAAATATTTATTTCAACCAACTTTCATTGAGAAATCAAACGTGATTTATGTAAATGAGGTATATTATATAAATTCGGTTTTCGCGAGTTGTAAAAAAGTGAAGTAAGAGATTAAGTTAAGTCAAGTGAAGTCAAGTGAAGTAGAGGAAGGGAGCAAGTGATTTGTTGACACGTTGTTGACAAGTTGAAGTTGATACGTTAGATGTGTGCAAGTAAGAGTAAACTTGAAGTTTGAGAATTGGTTAAAGAATGCAGAGCGTGGAGCCATCGTCAATTGAACAAGCCAAAGAGAGTGTCTACAAGTTCCAGTGTAGGATCCGAATTATTAAAGGCTCAGGTACTGTGTTCTTAATTAAGTAGAAGCTAGTTATTAGTGTGCGACGTAGTTGTAATTGTGCGCATTTAAGCTGTCTTAGATTCAACTGAGGGTCTGTAATAGAGTATCTCACCTCTGCACTCTACCATAGTTCATATATGTTAATTAGAATTGTATTGTGTCTGGTTGATATCTGTTAATAAGAATTAATAAATTAATTAGATTGGAAATAATGTTTGTGGATTATTCTATTCCTCCTACACATCTAGCCGGGTTTACAGGTAGACAAGAGGGTTCGGATGTAAGGAGTAACCAGAGGTTACCACAAGGTTTCCGGTTGGTGTTATAATTCCTAAATTTTTAATTCCGTTGGTCATTTAGACGATTATATATACATAATATTTTGTATTTTTGTATTTTTTTATAATAAAGCCGGCTGGGTGGCGTGGTTGGTTTGTCGCTGGCCTTCTACACCCAAGGTTGCGGGTTCGACCCCGGCCCAAGTCGGTGGATTTTCTTGATGCAGAAAATCGACAGCGGCCATGTCGTATGATTATACGGCATGTGATAGGTCTTTAGAGTGTCTATTTGACTTGGATGCTCTCGGCAAAATTAAATCCTAGTACAAAATTCGCATCGTCATGAGCTCAGGTGCCTCCCTCTGTGGAGTAAACTGGGCGTCAAAATTGCTTGCTGTAATTGGTATCGCCTATATGGTGCAGCGCTAAAAAGTGGTACCAGCTCCTGGGGAATGTACCAGGTCTGCAAAGGTTTAAAATACCAATGCGCAGCCCCATTAAAAATATTTTGTATAACTCCAATGATTCAGTCCATTCTTTTAGACATTTCGGTTTGTTAGACGACACATACAGAAGACATGTATGCAGCACAAAGAACATTAATTAACTGATTCTGCAAGCTAAAACTCAAATGACTTGCAGCACCATCTATTCATTTTACATTTAATTTAAAACAATAGGTAGTGAATAATTTATTTGATGGTGTATATAGATGATTTTAACAAAATGAACTCTTCAAAAACTAAAACTCATTGTAGAATATTTAGTGACATATGTTGGTAAGTGAGTGGATGAGAATTATATCAACGCCGAACTATAATGCAATACGAGGGATATTGGTAACGGACCTCGTAATTTTGAGCTTCGGTCAAGTGAGGAGGATGAGACGTCTTCACACTTCTCGAGGTCCTGGGTCCTTTGCAAAAGTAAGCTCCACTTGTGACCCTTAAATGTAGACAGCGGGCTGTGGGTAGCCTAGTGGTTAGAGCATCGGACGCCAGACCTGAAGGCCTGGGTTTGATGCCAGATGTCACCAAATACCCTCCGAGTACACATGGAGTACGTGCTCATTAAATCATCGGGTTCGTAAATCTTGTGGACGGTCGTAGCAGCAACCACGAGGCCAGGGGGCTGAAGAATAATTACCCCCTCCAGTTCCATGCCTAAATTGTGGAGGTGGAGATAGGTGGTGTCGCCATCTATCGTGTATGAACCGAGCTAAATCGTACTGTCACCTGCACAGTGCTCAAAGCTAAATGCTAACGACATGCGTACACCTAGCCCCTTGCCACGATGAATTTCGTGGGCCTCGATCTGACATTGTCAGACAGGGGGCATTAGAAACAACAACAAAAGTAGACAGTATAAGTAGTCAAATAATCATGAAACTGCAACCAGTAAGAAATAAATGTGCGAGACTCATATACGAGCTCGACCGACTGCAGCCTTTCGATTGAATGAGTAATGATGTATGGTTGAAGAACCCCAAGCTTTTTTTTAACTCATGGACCCCTTTTTATAGTTAAAACTTGCCTTTTTAAATTCAAAACCTTCCCAAGTGAAAAAGTTACATAAATGCATAGAATAAAAAATTACAAAAAAAATTTGTTAAAGAATTGTTTATTGAAATTATAACTTTTGTTTAAAATAAAATTAAAGAAGTTAATGACTTGGATGAACTTGATGAGATGCTATGAGTGTATTTATATGTCCGTCTCAGTGCTTGTGATTAACAACCGCAAATCCCCATGAGCACTAGTCTTATGTCACTCCCCCTTCCTTTGTGATTAGCTTTTGTACGGCACTGAATCCGTATTCCTCCAAATTGGAAAACGGGAAAGTAGTCAACAACTTCTGTGCCCATAATGCAGGATATAGTATCGGAATCTTTTTTTGTAACCAGAATTTGTGGTATCCTTGTTCGAACATTGGTTTAAGTCTCTCATTTGTGCATATTTCAATAAAATGCGGATTCATCTGTGATTGGGATCTGAGTTAGTCCATGCGCAAAAGGGCTTAACACCCAGTCGGAAATATCCAAGTGAATTATTATTATTTATTTAATTTTCCATAAATATAAAAATGGATCCAATTTTTCATATTTTATATTAAACCTTGCGCGGGCTCTCTGACGTTGTTCAGGGACACCAAAATCAATTTTAATTTTCCACGAACCTTTTGAATAATATCGGGAACCCCTGGGAGTCCGTAGGGACCACTTTGGGAACCACCGTTTTAGACGAAGAACTAGTTATGGTGGACGGTCATCTCATAGTAATACAGTTTCTCTCTACTATGTTGGCAGTTGCCAAATAGATCTAAATTCCCATTTTTTAGGAGACTACATTCGGTAATATTTGTCCATTAAAATTATTTGGATCATGACCTCATTGAGGCTGTATCGACAGCAAGACAGGGCCCCCACTGAGTCCGTGGACCCAATTGGCCCTTGCCTTAAGACGTCCCTGACGAGGACGACACATGACCCTGCAGCACCATCTCCTAGCTACCACAGCACATCAAGGGGAGAACATTGATCCTCGACAGATTTAACGTGCATCTGCCTTTTGTGTTGGTTTTGGTTGGAACTGATATCCAAACTTTTCACCGAGTTCGGTGAACTTCTATTAAAATAACATTTGTTATGAAGGTTCCTTGACAGAGGGTGTCAAGACTACGACCTGATGTGCATATATAACATTAGCACTCTTACACTACTTAAAAATTGATGTTTAACAGCACATATTATACATAAACTAATATATTGGAAAGAGTTTGTGACGGATCTATACGCGTCCTTTCACTAACTCCTTGGGGATTCCTTTAGGGCCAGCATTCTTTCAACCAACTTTCTCCGAGGACAGGAAAACGAGATTATGCAAATAAAGTTTAATATATACATTCTGGATTCGAGAGTTTTGAGAGTTGATGAAGTGAGGATACATTGGAAGTGAAGTAAGGATAGCTTGGATGTGAAGTAAATAGCTAAGAAGCAAGTAAATCGACAGTAATACGTATACGTAAACAGTGTACGACGCGTGAAGTTGGAATCTTGAGTAAGTGCTTAAGTCAACTATTGGAGAAGTGTTTAAGGCCACGTCGAATAGATTAAAAGATTGCAAGAGTTCAGGTACTGTACTCTTATTTCAAATAGAAGTTAGAGAGTTAACTTATTAGCACGCCTCTTAAAATAAGCTTTGAAAAAGTTACCTTAAGGATAGATTCAAATGATCGTATATATTATCCCCACGGTATCTTGCCTCACCTTAGTCCTCTAGTTGATCCAATTTTTCTTACTTAAGAGTATTATTGTGTCTGTGTTGAATATTTTGACAAATAAACAATTGAAGTTCATCATGTCGTCTGATCATTTAGTTCCTCCCACACATCTAGCCGAGTTAGAGGGAAGAAGGAATATAAATTCCTTACTAGTTTTAAAACATTTCCTTATATATATAGTTCCTGAAAGTTTCCTATCGGTTAAAAGGACTACATGAGAGCACCAGAAGTACTTAAGTTTATTTAAAAAATGAACGCTATGTGTTCATTTGCTTGTTTAAAAGTTTCTATAAATGACTTTTCGAAAAAAAATTTGTTCTAATCTAACAAAGAAAATGTGAATAAGGATAAATCATGCAGTCAATGGAACGCGGATAACGGTAATTATAATCATAAATGATGGTTTTGCTTTTGTTTTTGCTATGTCATTTCATATGATTTTATTATTAGTTTTTTCCTTCAAAATCCCACGTTCTCTTCCCAGAAGTGTTTAAGCAAGTACACTAAGAACGAAAATGAACTGAATTTTCTAGTTTTGTCGAAGCTTGGCTTTTTAATCTCTCTCAGACTGAGATCTTTTTAAAATTAATTCGTTGAATAAAAAAAGACTATATATTTGGCTTTCTTTTTTCTAGTGTGGGTATTTGACTTCTAAATTTTAGATCACAAATTTAAATAAATTATTCAAATATTAAATTGTTTAATATGGGTTTTTACCAGCATCACACTAGAAAAGAGGTTCTCAATCTTTTATCTGTTGCGGTACACTTTTAACCATTTTCAAATTTGGCGGCACACTAACAATAAAATAAGTTTAAAAGAATTTTTCTTGTCAATAATACATTATGTAAAAGGGCCGTGGGTAGCCTAGTGGTTAGAGCATCGGACTCCGGATCGGAGGGCCTGAGTTCAATGCCCGATTGCCCGATGCCGCCAAGTACCACCAAGTACACACGGAGTACGTGCTCGCTAAATCAGTGGATCCGAAAGTCTTGGGGGTGGTCTCAGTAAAAACCACGAGTGCAGGGGACTGGAGAATATTTCCCTACCCTTCAGTTCTATGCCTAAATTGTGAAGGTGGAGATAGGTGGTGACGCTATCTATCGTTAAGAAGTCCAACCTGTCTCACAAGCTCTGACAACGTGCATTCCTTCCCTTCGGGAAGGACACGACAACAACAACATTATGTAAAATAATTTATGATAATAGTTTTCAATGTTAAGCACATTAATATCTACGACAAAGACAACGCGAAATGTTTACGGAGTGATTGATTACAAATTAATTATAAGAATGCATTTCATGCGAAGTTTGAGCCGGATGGTTCTTGATATATATATTTTTTATAATTGGCCGTAAAAATAATAATGCCACTCCCATTTCGACATCTATATTTAAAAGTCTCGATCTGTTTCTTCATTTTTTTATTTTTAACGCTGAAAATTCGAATTTGCGCAAATAAAATTGTGATAGAGGTTGGTTCCTGCTTACATCTGAACCCTCTTGTCCACCTGTAAACCCGGCTAGAGGTATGGGAGAAACAGAATAATCCACATACATGTTTTTCAATCTAATCAATTTATTAATTCTAATTATTAATCAGACACAATACAATTCTAATTAAGATAGATGATATATAGTAGAGCGCGGAGGTGAGATTCTATAACATGGGAATACTACTACAGACCCTCAACTGAATCTAAAACAGCTTAAATACGCTCAAATATAACTACGTCGCACACTTATAAACTAGCTTCTACTTAATTAAACGCACAGTTCCTGAACCTTTAATGCATCGTATCCTACACTGGAAACTTGCAGGTGCTCTCTTCTGCTTGCTCAATATCGTTGGCTCCACGCTCTGTAATCTTTAACTTCCACTCCTTTTCAATCTTCAATTAACAACTAATTCACAGACTTTATGTTAACTCCTACTTGCACACTCCAACGTGCCAACTGGCAAACTCCAACGTGTCAACAACTACGTGTCCACCCTCAAACTCGCGAAAATAGAATTAATATAATGTACCTCATTTACATAATCACGTTTCCTTACTCGATAAAAGTTGGTTGAAATAAATATTTTCCTTAAAGAGCCATGAAGGGATTGTAGAACCGCGTATAGATTCGTCACAAGATGTAGAAAATCGTTACAATGTTTTTAAAGCTTTTTTGGCTATTATGAGAAAATCGCCTCTAATTTCAACCCAAAATGAATTCTCATTGACTCTTTCGAATGTTTTGAAATTAAACCTTGATTATTACAGAGCGAAATTAGTTGTTTTCTCTTTATTCAAAGTTAAATCATATACAGATATATCTGCTATCACAGATGGATTACGAACCCAATCGACTTTTTCTTACATCCATCTATCCAAGAAAGGATAATTAAATACACCACGAATAACCCTTACTTTATTTCTATAAAACGGACGAATGATTCGATTCTGAATTTTACCTTTTTTCCCAGAGTATAAATAAAAGTACTAAAAAAATTTGGCGGCACAGTGTTTCAGAACCACTGCACTAGTACAACAAAGGAGCTTTGGGTGACGGATATTTTATATAAAAATTACATTTCAAATTCAGTTCAATTAATAAAAACGATAGAAGCCCAGGGGCTGAATGGTAGCGTTTCGCGCTCCCACGCCACAGGTCCGGGGCTCAAATCCCAAGCTGGACAAGGTCGACTCAGTCTTTCATCCCTTCAGTGGGTCGATAAACGAGTGCTAAGCTTGTTTGGGAACTAAACACTGGGGGTTTCACTTCAGAATGGTGGCCGCTGTAGCCAAGTGTTCAAGGTATTCGATCATGGCTAGCGTGTCAGGAGTTCGAGTCCAGTACCACTGAAGACCCGCCGTGTAGGGGAGCGATTCACGTTAAATATGTCGAGAGCTCAAACGTCCTCCCGTTGGTGGAGTATGGTAGTAAGGAGAGGGGGTGCCAGCTCAGGTGTCGTCCACGTCACTTGACCATGGTTCAAAATTACGCGGTCCGTCGCCAAAAGCCCTCGTGTAGCTGAACACTGCGACTTTAATAATCACTCCCTCATTCGCGTTAGACTGACCACCTGATCGGAACATCTGCTCATGCCCCTCAGCGTCCCAGATTACATATTCTGAGATGGGCACAGTAGGCCTTGGCCTTCATGGGCTGTTGCACCAGTGAGTTTAATTTAATAAAGACAACATCTGGGATAAGATAAATTACTCATCTAACTTCCATACCACGTGAGGTCTTAAAGATTCTATTCCACTTATCTCAAAAACAATGACGAATTAAGAAAAAAAAATTAATTTTCAGAGAAATAAATGTCTTAAAAATGAAAAAGCCATTGAAAGTTAGTAAATTGTTCCTTAATAGAAAAAAAAAGAAAAGCTGAATGTTTGAAAAATAGATACATTTTAATTAATTTTGCTGTTGTTATAACTATTTATAGCAATGCTATTTTTTCTAGTTTTTCTCTATTTTCTAAATTTTTTTCTCGTAAATTAAGCCTTTTTTGAACGTTGATTTTCAAATGAATATCCAGTTTAAATTTCCTCTTTTACCGCTTTTAAAATAAAAACTAGGTATTTGCATGTGTTAAATCTAGTTGCTTTTGCAAAAAAAGGCAAGTTGAAGGCGCCAATATGTAACCTAGGTTTGCATCAATAATTTTACTAGATTGCTATTTGTACTACTTAACATTAAAAAAGGCAATACCAGGAAGGACTAACCAGAAAATTATGCGAATGATTTCTGGACTGGTGTACTTCATCGAGTAAAGTACATATTGGGAGATTCCCAGCTATTTGACACATGTTGAGCAATATAAGGGAAAGAATCTGCAAATTGGTAACATTCGTAATATTATTTCTGCCAGAGAAATCATTGTGGAATTTTTTCTCGTTTCAGAGTACACGAGCAATGGCAAAGAATACCAGGCTACTGCCAAAGGAGGCCTTTCCAGCAGATAAACGATTTTATAAGGAGATTGTAATTGAACTAAGAAAGGTTGGTTAACTCATACATCAGCTGTAACAAATATGGCTGGTACAAGGAAATGTGACAATTCTGAGGATGCCGGTGGGACCAGAACGGCGTCAGTGCACGTCGATTAACCAACAAGGGGCCATGGCTTGTAATGTAGGACTATTCCTACTTCCATCTAATCCCCCTTGTCTTCTCTCGGACCCGGCTAGATGTGTGGAGAGAACTGAATAATCAGTCGACATGATTCATTTTGATTATTTTATCGTCACAAAATATCAAGAAAGCACAATAATAATCCAATTACGATTGTTGATCAATACTAAGAGCACTAAGGTGAGACCAGTTATCCTGGGGATAATATTTACGGCCCCTCAACTGATTTCTACGATAACTTATACAAGCTCAATTTCAACTCCGCCACACATTAACAAGTTATTCTCTAATTTCTATTTAAAGAGTGCTTACAATACCTGAACTCTGGTGAAGCAGCAGTCATACGGTTGAGACCTTGAACCCTAATACTTGACGGGATCAAATCAGATCCGATTGATCCTTACCGGGAATTCTTCAATTAACACTTTTGTAAATTTAGATCCGCAGTGCAATATCTCACGATCCTCCACTCCCTAACTCTCAAAACTCGCGAATACAGAATTTATATAATAAACTTAATTTGCATAATCACGTTTTTTTACCTTCGGTGAAAGTTGGCTGAGAAAAATATTTCTCTAAAAGAGTCCTCAAGGTGTTAGTATGAGCCACGTATAGATCCGTCACAGGCTTCGTAAGCCACTTCTACCAATATTTTTCAACACGGTTAGGAAACACTTCGTTTTTTAATATGAACAAGGATGCATTCATGGCGTCCTTAAAAAGATTACCATATACCCAACACCAAAGAAGACGCTGCTTAAAAAGATGCAAGACTGGAGCAATGCGGACTACGAAATGGCTCAGGGTCCAAGCGTCACCCTTTTGTTTATCCAATGATAGTCTTCGCGTACGAGTATGGCTCCGACAAGGTGGCGAATCTAATCCTGCCCCATCTGTGGATCTCCTCACCAAACAACGTGCCATTCTGAATTGGGGCACCATCGCATTCAATGACAGGTCACTTCTAGCTCATATTCAAGGCACTATGATGGTCTAACGATCAGAAGAGGCTGTGCTGCGGCTGATAATGTTCTCATTCCTTCTTGTAGTACTTAATGTCTTTTATCAGCAGTACAGTAGAACGTCGTTTATCCGAATCAATTGGGACCGGACACCGTTTGGATACGCGATTGTTCGGATAACCGAAATTCGAATGTGATCCATGCAGTATATGAAACCGGACACTATACGAATATTGAAAATTTTCACATGCGGGAAACGTGCTTGAAGAAAAAGCAAAATAGGTGCAAATTTACCTTAATTGTGGAAAATAACCATTTATTTTTCGCTGTACCATCGAACACCTTCGCTTTTTCGCTGCCAGGCCTCTGATTCTCTTGAGCAGCAGTTGAGTTGGACAGCACTCTGATTGTTGTTCGTACCACTCCATAGCTGTCTCTAATGGAGAAAAAACGTCAGGATTTTATGGATCCTTGCTATTCCGTTGTTGTCCTCGTCTTCATCCGTTTCATCGTCGACAGAGTCAGATTTTTCTTGCACGGAAGTCCCAATCTCGTTATCATTTAGCATTTGAAATCCATTGTCTTCTGCATTGCATGCCATCCAGGTTTCTACATCAACAAAACTCAACAAAAGAGCATGTATACACCCACTCACTTGGAAACAAACTGACCTAATTCTCCGCGCAGATGTTTACCAAATCACACAACTGAAATTCTCCAAATATCCCTCACCTTGTTGTTTCCCGTCACTTTTTGGCCTCATGCGAAACAAGTGCTGACATTGCACTGTTAGAAAACCACCCGGACTTTGGTCCGGATAAACGACGTTCTAATATATAACGCTCTGTAGTACATTAGGAATGTCAGACAACTTACTCTGCAAGATGTACAGATGCTTATTTGGGCCCTTGATCACACACCAATGGAACCAGTGGCGTAACTTACACCCCCGCATCGCGGGGGGCCCAAGGCCTGACTGCCACCAAGTACCTATCCTTTATAAAGTCCAACTTGGGGGGCCAAAACCTGATTTTGCCGGGGGGCCCAAATGTTCTTTGTTACGCCACTGAATAGAGCACATCTGAGACTTGATTGGACGTCGCTTGTGTATCCTGCCACCACCGGTATTGTGGCAAATATTTGAAAGAGAATGAAGACAAGAGATCCCTCAAGACAACATCTGTACCTTCATTGGGTTTACTTTAAGTATCGCCGTCCACGGTGGTCCTACAACCTATTCAGTGACGTTGTTTTCACTCTGTGTTGCAAGTATTTCAAAATTAATATCACTTATTCTTCAACTGCAGTTCTTATTATATGCCAAGTTGCTTCAATTTCTGACCTCAACTTTCACTGTCACGTAGCGCATATTCCAAATGCCTAATACAAAATACTATCAATTTGCTATACTAGGAATTATTCTGTATTTTGTTAGCATATGATTTTCTGATATTGATCAAAAACTAAATTCAATCACAATTAAACTTTTTTTTTCTATAAATTATTGCCATTTTTAAAATTTCTTCCTTTTTAACCTTTCAAGCTCCTTAGGCATCCAAACGTTGAAATCTTTCTTTTCGTTCATTTTAAACATGTTTTTATTGTTCTTTTTTATTTATTGCGATACACGTACGTCAGAAATTTATTATATTTCTCTTGTTTGAATTTACATAATCAATGTAGTATTTAATTGAAATGAAATCAGTCGCACGTAACTTTTGGTGTTCTACCTTTCTTCCGGTCTAACAAGCGAAATTAAGTATCTCTTCGCTATCCGCAATTAATATCCATTTTATTACTATCTTCTAAATTATCATAATTATCGAGCGCAAATGTAACTCTTTTTATTCCTTCGAATTAGTGTATCGCTTTTCGCTCTCGTTAAACAAGCAGATTTAAGTATTTCTTCGTTATTCGCAATTACGACCGTGATTATTATAATTATCTTGGAAATTATCAACCTCGAATGTGAATTTTTATTGAATATCAATTTCGATTCTATTCTGAAATGTATAAACATTTTTATTCTTCGAAGTCTTTTCACGCAAATTGTACTCTGAAATAGTGAAAATGAGTTTGTGTTTTATTTTGTTTCCTCTCGAAAATTCTATAATATATTTCCTTATTTCAAGGTCTGTGTTGTTCAATTAAAAATAAAGATTGCAAAATTTCCTTCCATCATAAAATTTACAAACTAAACCTCGTGACAGATAGAACAACTACTAAAAAAACAATATAAATGTCAGACGATAATTTTTACTCACGAAATCAATGGGGTCGATTTATCACTAGAGGGCGCTGCGATCGTGGCCATCATCACGTGATTAACAACGTGCTATCATGTAAACAAATAACAGCTAATAGTATGACACTTGTGATTGCGCGCTAACTTTCAAATTTGTAAACATTATTATTTTATATTCTTTAAATTCTTTTTAGTACTTTAAATATTTTTCATATATTTTCTACTATTTTAGTTTAAGAAAAGGGACTAAATATATGTAGTTTTAGTTAATAGTATTAGATTTAAGTTTAGTTTATACTTCCATCCTTTGGCTTCGAATTTTTGTATACTTATAGGCTTAGTAATTATTTTTTTATAAGTGCCCGCCACATTATGATTTAAATAATTCTGCAGCGGTTGATTGGTTCTGGAAATATGAGAAATATACTAATATCAAAATTCATGATGTAAGCCAATTTTTTCTCGAAAAATTCGTGCAGACTGTAAATAGGGAGTGGCTCGCCGAAACAAAAATTTGTTTAGTCTACGGAAAAGTCAGCAAGAGCGATTAATTAATACTTCGGCTGTTGAATAGGACGAGAGACTGCAAATCAATTTATTATGATGATTGGATAATAGAGATTCCACGTAAATGTATAACCGTTACTTGAATACATTATTTATTTGTATTTCTAGACACTGTTAGTTGTGTCCGAGTGCTGTGAAGAACTTCTGGATTTATTAAGGGAATTCTAGTTCTGTGGCATTTCTCAGATTGTTTTAAAAGGATAAGTTTTCATTGCTCCTGAAGAATTGACTTGCTCTTTGAAATCCTGGAACCCCCGGCCTTAACAATATTATTTGTACATTCTAAAATGTGTCATGTTTCAGAGAAGATGGATACATTCATCCATTCTTTGTAAGCAAAGGTATTTATTTCTTACCAAATTTGTGACATTGGTTATATTTTTTTTTAAATAGAAACTTCTTGGTAATTACGAAAAAGCCTGTGAATTTAACTTATTTTTTAATATTCATATAAAGTTTCCTTTTTGCTATTCTTGAAAATCCTTTTCAGTATTATTGTTTGGACATCAAAGTTTTTAATGTTAATCATTCTTTTATTTTTAAAATTGTATGGAAATATTTGTTTTGGTTTACATCAATTAGACAATTTAAATACAATTCAATAACTCATAAGAAATAACTTGTAATAAAGAATAATCCAATAACATTTAATCATTATTTCTAAAAATTATGTATTAACATGATTTTTTTTCTTTAACTTAATAGTGTAAGAGTATTTTCTTTTTTAAACTTTGAAGACAGTTTAAAGAGAAATTTCTAAAAGAAATTTCAAACCTTTGTAAATGATAATTACTAAGTAAAGTCAGACAATCAAAGCTGGCTAATGTGTTATTTCATTACAGAATCATCATATATTTCAAAAGATCTTACTATGTCTTTGGAATTTTTTATAGAACAGTTGTTTAAAAAATTAGTATACAATAACAATGTTTCAATTTTATGTATCCATATTAATGCAAATAAAGATTGAAACTGACAAAAAAAAAATTCTCTTTTGGAATACATCTTAGAAAAAATACTCTTCACATGAGTACATAATGAAGTAATGTCACCGATAGTCTTTCAATAGAATATGAAAAATGCATTTTTTAAATTGCAATGAATTTTTTTGTTAAAAAAATAAAATTTTCACATGCTTCACTTGTATTATAATCATGTAATATTAAAATTAAATGTTGGATAAATGATGCATTTTAAATAATTGTAATTACTAAAATAAACTAGCTAACAAAAATTTTGTATGCTTCTATATGTAAAAATTTTCACGAAAATAATTTAGCATGCTTCAAACAATTTCTAAAATTTTTCGCATATTTTAATATAATTCAATTTTTTTCCAAGGAAAACAATAATTTATAAAAAAAAATTTAAACATTTGTAGGTGATAATTACTAAAGACTAAAATTGCTAAATATTAGTATTTTATAACATATTTTTAAAAAACTTCACAATGTATTGGTATAAATCATTACTATTTTAAGGCCTCACAATGCCTAAACATTTAAAAAAACAATTTTTTAACACTTTCTTATGGCCCATAACCATTGAGAAGCTTGCCACCAAATTAATATTATTAAAGATTAAAATCATTATTAAGCATCAACAAGTTACCAAAGTTTATCATGAATAAACGGAGTTCCATTCTAATCAAAAATAAGTTTCTACTACTTATAAGCCAAGATAATTAACTAATTATATCATTAGTTTTACAAGGAAAATCCTAAATTTCAAGAAACTTTTCAGTTTCCCAAATTTATTCTTGAGTAAAATATTAAATTGCTTCAAAGTTTTTTTAAAGAAATTGCTAAATCAGTACTCATACCATTCCAAAATTAGGAAACTTATGTATTAAACTGCCAAATAATTTTGCCAAGGCAAAAACACATCAAGAACTTTAAAAAATATTTATTATTATTACTGTTTCAAACATGAGCAGGAACAGCATTTATTGGCTGTATAATGCAACAACATCCACAAAATCAAATGTCTATACATAAAGCCAGATTTGGTTCATATCCTAATTCTCAATAAATATATAATTGATCCAAGTACTCTTCTTGGGCCAATATTTGTAAGTAACTCAATGCCGAAAAATTTATCAGGACTTATAAGCAGGATAATATCAATATTCATGAGTCTTTTAGACTTTTATATTTATGTAAAAATAAATCATATAAA